>JACVEC010000099.1:22500-40020 GCA_025215565.1 Flaveria ramosissima | reverse complement strand
AAGCAAACATCCCCGGTTGGACGTTCGCTCGGTTTGGACATCAGCGTTGAGGATGGTAAGCCGTGCTTTAGGATAGTTGTGTGTACCCAAGAGTTATTGCTTAGACGACCAAAAATGTGAAGTGAGGAAGCGAGCCATCTCGGTCGGATATGATGTGCAGAGGTACCCATGACGACTTACAATCTCATCAACGTATATACGTGCTAACTTTGATGTCTTGTAAGTGTCACGTATGGGTATAAAATGTGCCGACTTGGTCAATCGGTCAACGATCACCCATATGCTATCATGTCCGCGAGAGGTTCGGGGTACTTAGTTCTGAAGTCCATGGATATGTGTTCCCACTTCCACATAGGGATCTCGGGTTGCTCAAGTAATCCACTTGGATGTTGATGTTCGGCTTTAACCTTCGTACACGTGAGACACTTAGCTACATAAGTCGCTATGTCTTTCTTCATTCCAGGCCACCAATATTGACCACGTAGGTCCATATACATCTTATCGGAGCCAGGATGAATAGAATAACGAGTTTGATGAGCTTCGTTCATGATGAAGGTACGGAGGTTATCGCGATTTGGAACCCAAATTCGATTTGCGAAGTACATCAATCCATTAGGTTTCGTTTCCAATTGGGTTAGAAGATTATGCTCCAATTCATCCTTCATTTTTCCTTCTCGTTGTACCATTTGTTGAGCCTCCAGGATACTAGACTCGATGTCACTATCTATCCTCAGTTTTGTAGCAATACGGTGGTCTCGTTGACATCAGTCGGATCTCAGTATCGAACTCACCCAAAGTAAAAACCATTGACGTCGATCGCGAATTTCTTGAATGAGATCCTTGTTGTGAATCTTTCGGCTTAGTGCATCGGCTACAACGTTTGCTTTACCAGGATGGTAACGAATGTCACAATCGTAATCACTAATCAACTCCACCCAACGACGTTGTCTCATATTGAGATCTTTTGATTGAAAACGTGTTGAAGGATTTTGTGATCGGTGTAGACTATACATTGCGTACCATACAAGTAGTGTCTCCAAATCTTCAAAGCAAAGACAACAGGACCAAGCTCGAGATCGTGTGTTGTGTAATTCACCTCGTGAACCATCAATTGCCCGATGCATAAGCTATGACCTTCCCTCGTTGCATGAGAACACAACCAAGGCCTTGTTTAGATGCATCACAATACACGGTGAAATCGTCGTTCCATCGGGTAGGGTCAAGATAGGAGCATTGCACAACTTGTGCTTTAACGTTCAAAAGCTTCTTCTTGCTCGGGACCCCACTCGAATGGTTTATTCTTTTGTGTCAAAGTAGTGAGCGGTTTCGCGATCCTCGAGAAGTTGGCAATGAATCGCCGATAATAACCAGCAAGACCAAGAAAAGAACGAACTTCGGTAGGAGTTGTAGGAACACACCAATTCTTCACAGCTTCCACCTTTGCAGGATCAACGTGAATTCCTTGGCTATTCACCACATGTCCTAGAAATTGAACTTCCTCGAGCCAGAAATCACACTTCGAGAACTTCGCGTACAATTGCTCTTTCTTCAACAACTCAAGAACCAATCTCAAATGTAGTTCATGATCGGTGTTGGACTTTGAATAGATAAGTATGTCATCAATGAAGACGATCACAAACTTGTCTAGATACGGCTTGCATACACGGTTCATGAGATCCATGAAGACAGCAGAGCATTGGTTAAACCAAAAGGCATCACCATAAACTCATAGTGTCCATAACGAGTACGGAACGCGGTCTCTGGGATATCATCATCATGGACTCGCAATTGATGATAGCCAGAACGTAAGTCGATCTTCGAGAAGATAGCAGCTCCTTGAAGTTGGTCAAACAAATCATCGATACGAGGAAGAGGATAACGGTTCTTGATGGTAAGCTTGTTAAGCTCACGATAATCGATGCACATACGAAACGTTCCATCTTCTTCTTCACGAACAGAACAGGTGCACCCCAAGGCGAAGAACTAGGACGGATGAAGCCCTTCTCGGATAACTCTTGAAGTTGACTAGAGAGTTCTTGCATTTCCGATGGTGCAAGTCGATATGGTGACTTAGCCACGGGGTTGCTCCCGGTATCAAGTCGATTTTAAACTCGACTTCACGCACGGGAGGTAAACCACTAAGGTCATCGGGAAATACTTCAGGAAAGTCTCGTACGATAGGGACATCCTAAGTTCTTTCCCTTTGACTTTCGTGTTGACCACGTAAGCCAAGAAGGCCAATACTTCTTGCTTAAGCACTTTTGGGCTTGAGTGCAAGACATGAGTTAAGTCCTTTGGAAGATTTTTCACCAAATACTTTCAACGTATCTCCAGAGGGTAACGGTATACGAATGCAATTCTCGAAACAAATGATCTCGGCATGGTATTTGGCTAACCAATCCATACCAATGATGACGTCAAAGCTTCCAAGTTTCATAGGGATAAGATCGATAAGAAAATCATGCGCGTCAAGACTTAAGATGCAATCACGAAAACGACGTCAACGGTGATCGGTTCTCCATCGGCAACTTCAACGGTAAGAGGTCTTTCTAGTTTCGTATGTGGCTTAGCAAGTATGGGTTCAAACTCTAACGAAACAAAACTCTTATCGGCTCCAGAATCAAATAGGACATAGGCATAAGTTTTATTAATAAGGAACATACCTGTTCAATTTTATAGGTATTTAACGACATAGGTAACACATGAAAAGAATTAGGTCACAAAAGTTAAAGGTAAGTTAACATACCATTCACCACATCGTTGTTTGCTTGTGCTTGATTAGCGTTGATGTTGAAAGCACGTCCTCGGGCTTGTGGAACATTACCCACAAGACGGGGGCATTGTGGGCGGAAATGACCAGGTTCCCCACAATTGTAGCAAACACGGTCGTGACCACGGCGGCGTTGTTAGGTGCACGGTGACAAGTCGCCACCAAGTGACCATATTTACCGCATAAAGTACAAATACGGCATGGTTGATTTCCGGGGTGATGGTACCTACAAATGTTGCACATAGGCTGGGGACCAGCATAAGCCCTAGCCCCAGGCACTTGTGCCACAGGTGCGGTGCAGCCGCAGGTACAAGTTGTCTTTGAGGTTGTTTGGGTGCAGCCACAGCATAATGAGCGCCGGTGTGAACTTGCGCTTCTTGTTGTTGTTGTAAGACGGTTCAGCTTTGGTCTCCTTAACAGTCTCGGTAGCCGTCTTCTCTACCTTCTTTGCACCCTTCACAGACATGGTGCCCGCTCGTATATGGTTCTCGGTGAGTTGAGCGGTGATAGTGATAGTATGGCTTCTTCCAAAGTTGTGGGCGGCTACCCACCACAGCATCTTGAATTTGGGGTGGTACACCCTTAATGAACTTCTCGATGTTGCGGGGGACAGTGTCGACCATGTGAGGCAGCAGTAAACTCAACTCATGATGCCTAGTTGAGTAGGCCAAATGATCACCATCATTTTGCTTCAAGTTCCAAAACTCTTCCTCCAACTTTTGCAACTCACTTCGTGGGCAGAACTTCGCGATGGCGATGTTCTTGAACTCCTCCCAGGTAAGTGCTTGCACAGCTTCAGGTCCACGGTTTCTCTTCTCGCTATTCCACCAGGTAAGTGCCCTTTGTTGGAGCACACTAGTGGCATAACGAACCTTGAGCGTCTCGGGACACTCACAATTGATAAAGGTATTCTCCATGCTTTCGAACCACTCAAGAAGACCAGTGGCTCCTTCCTTGCCACTAAAACTAGTGGGCTTGCAAGAACTAAAGTGTTTGAAGGTGCAATGTTTGATTATTCCCGTGTTGGTTGTTCCCGTTTTGGTTGTTGCTATTCTCTCCATGACCATTTCCATGTTGCTGCCATTGGTCATTAAGGTGCTATTAAGTTCAGCAACCATGGTCGGGATGACAACAGCCATTTGTCGAGCAATCATGGCGGCTAACTTACGATCGGAATTTCCACGCTTTCCATGATGACGAGACATGCTGGAATATACAAAATGAGTTAGATATGAGAATTGGAATAACAAGGATTACAGTTCAACAAGGATAAGGCAAAAGTTGTAAGGCACATGGAATGGTTCCATTTGTAACGCATTACCATTTGGAAACGTTGACACGTCAAGGTAAGTTGACCCACTCGCCTTAGAAATTGTGTATGTTGACCATAGTTTATCACTCATCCCAGAAATCCCCAGGTAAGCATAACTAGTCCCGTAGGATTTATGCGATATGCTTGCCTTAGCCCGAGGGCCTTTTGCCAGGAAATCCAGGATACAGGTGTCTATGTGTCACACAAATATCTTAGGTTCATGAAATCAAAACCTTGATGGGATTTTACATAGATTAGACATAAGTCTAAGGATTCAAGTCATAAGCATAAGTATACATTTCCACGTGTCGTCGAGAATAAGATTAAGAAGTTTCATTTGTCGGGGAGAGTCAAAGTGTCAAAGGTAAGTTTAGGGAGACAAGTAACTAAGTTTAAACATTTACAAGGCAAACCTATGCTAAGGCATCAAGTTGCACATAAGTAAGGTATAGCATTATGTAGCATGTGACAATATATATATTTCCAAGAATATAAATATTTTTCTAAGAGGTTCATGCATAAGCTATAGTCTAGGTCACCATTTCTAATAACCTAAATCCCTATAGTTATGGGCTCTGATACCAATCTGTCACACCCCAACCTTGACGGCGGAGGAAACGTCGAGATGTGAGGGTTAAGATTGTTCACAGTCACATAATGCTATATTTAAATTGCGAATATTATTATCATAAGTATTAAAATGAAATACAACCATAAGTCACAAAAAGAAATAAGTTCAACATAACTCAAACATAACATAACGTTTTGTTTATTTAACTAGGTCCAAGTCCTAGTTTTATTGCAAGCTTCAAATGTCCACTTTAAACTTGGGGATTTCCTGAAACATGATGAAAATAAAGAGTCAACTAAAAATAGTTGGTGAGTTTCCAGTTTTCATACATAATAAGATTACAAGTAGCAATTCATGTCATGGGTTATAAGCTAGTAAGGTTATAGAACACATATCGTTACAACCAAACCTCGACTTGATTACAAGTATAAAAGATGGCTAAGTGTATTTGGTTCCCTAGTGCACAAGCGTACGGCCCCTAGGAGTCGGCAATACCTCGACTTTAGCACCAAATAGGCTTGTCAGGCCCAAAGATCTAAGACGTCGCCAGGCTAGCAATAGTTAATGATTGTAACAAACTATGTATCTCATAAAACACTTACAATACACAAATAACCATGACCAAATAATAAGTAGAATTGCATGTGCATTACAAGTCTCAAATGTTTAAACGTGTATGTTATAAGCATCATGTTTCACCCCAAATAAGTGTGAAATTATAAAAAGGGGACAAGGAAAACTCACATGACAATAAATATTAATGGCGATTAATAAGAATAATAACAAGCGTCGCTCCAAGGTGTATCGTCACAAGACACCTAAATATATAAATTTACAAGATTAAAGCTTTACATAAAATTTAACAAGGACTAACCAACTTTGATGTTTGGGGTTTTGTTAATTATTATTGTTAAATAAGAACTCAATTATATTTTCGTGGAACGATTTTATTTATAATTTATATAAATATATGAATAAGAATATCTTTTATAATAATTGGTAATGTTTATAAAGTTTAGATAATTTTATAATTAAATAAGAATGAACACAAATTAGACAATAATTTAAAGGCAATGTTTGAAATAATAGTTCGTGTAATTAACTACTATTTAAAGTCTAAATTTTATAAAAAAAATATGCTAGCTTATTATTAACTTTAGGATATAAATAAAAAATAAAAGGTATTTTTATAAATAAATTACAGAAAAATGATTGAATAGTTTCAAAAGAAACAAAGTTTATGAAAATGATTTTTATAATTTTTAGAAATTTTTAATATTAAGTTTGAAGGCCAAAAAGCCCTAAAAAAATTCTTTTTTTTTGATAAAACAGAGGGTGCCGGGTTCGAACCGGGACCTCTAAGTGGAGATGGGAGCGTTTAACCAGTGAACCAAGGCATCCAGCCGCGTTAATGTTCGCGTTTAAATTGATAAAATGCTACTTAAACAAAACCCCCAAATCCTTAAGAACCCTAGAATTGTTTACCCCAAATCGAACCCCAATTCGGTTTGAACATAAAATAACCTTGGGGCTTTTAATCCCCAAGTAAAACCGAGCGTGTAGTGTGAAATCAATTACCCGATTTCAAAGTGTTAGACGAGATCGAGTGATGAACAAGTCGCGGCCTATGCACACCTTGATGAATGCTCAAACGATGTTGATAAATAAATTCGTTGTGCAGGAAGCTTCCACAAGAGAGTTTGATCGAAAACCCTCAATCAATTGTAGTTCCAATCGTGCAGAGGGTTGTGTTTGTCTCGTGTGCAGATCGCGATGAGTATGCCGATTGTATTTGATTGTTTGGAGTGTTTCAGGTGCAATTGCGAGTTGGGATAGATTATAGATAGTTAGACGTTCGATCTGGTTGAATTAATTGAGTAATTATTGAGGTTTGATGCTCGAACAGGTTCGCGATTATGAGCTTCGGTTACCGATTGGTTTGGGAGTCATAACCGTCGTTTAACCACATTAAACATCCTATTATGTTCGAAAAACGTTTGCGAAGCGACTGGAATCGATTCAACAAGAAAAAAAAAGGTTTTAAACGTTTTTTGAGGATCACCGGCGCCGCGCCGGAGCTAGGCCGGCCGGCCGGGCCGAAAAACGAGAGAGAGGGAAAACATGATTTAAGTTTTCATTAATTACACAAATGGTCTCCCTAGTTGTAGTTTTATCATTTTAGGTTTAAACTTAGATTCTAACTTTCAAAAATTGGCCAAATAACCCTGGACTAAATTAATCTTTAGTTTAAAAAAACATTTCATGACTTATTATTATTATTATTATTATTATTATTATTATTATACTTATTATTATTATTATTATTATTATTATTATTATTATATATTATATTATTATTATTATTATTATTATTATTATTATTATTACATTAATATTATTATAGTTGTTATTATTAGTATTATATCATAATTATGACTTGTGTCATTATTACTATTATTAATATTAACATAATTAATATTATTTGGTATTTTTTACTTTTAACTTTCATACATTAGTAACAAAAGAGAATAAGCATAAGCAACACATGAGTTTCATAATTGTCAATAATGACCCTTATAAGAATAAACGAAGTTAACGTTTAGTTAACAAAAATTCGAGATGTTACAAAAGAGCCGAGTAGCCTCGCCGTGCCATCCTCAGCAATCATTTACCTGCCAACTGGAAAATGCAATAAAAGTCAGCGTTGCTGAGTGAGTTCTAGTTTTATTATAAAACATACTTACTTACATATAAAACCATTCGTTACTTTAACGTGATCACACATCATACGTACGCATAGATAATATCATTATTATCTTTCATTCATTCATTCGTTCATTCGTTCCTTTTAACTTACTTGCGCATCGGACATCATCCATACCAATACCATATGCTACACCCCAATTAGTCTCAGCTACCGGGCCGACCGAAGTCAATAATGAACAGCTAAACGTATGCCACGGTACTAGGGGTAACCGATCAGTCTTAGCTACTGGGTCGAAGTCAATAAATGAACAGCTAAACGTATGCCACAGTACTAATGATAACTGATCAGTTATAGCCACTGGGCCGAAGTCAATAAATGAACAGCTAAACGTATGCCACAGTACTAAGGGTAAGCGGTAGAGGTTCTACATTAATGGTCAATCACAAAGAAGGACCCGGTATCCGATGCATGCAAGACGTGTCATCTCTTTCCACTTTACGTTACATAATACTTCATTTCATTCGTCATACTAAGTAAAGCCATAGAAAAGATAATCATACATCATAATAAGGAACATATCATACATATTCATCATCATCATACAGGGCAACATCATACATACATAACATGCATAAACATGCAACATCGTCATCATCATGCCCTACACGCTCTCTAAGGCCATAACCGTTCTCTTACATGCTCTTACGGGAAACTTTACGTCAAAGCTTACATCTGCACCTTTCCCCGAAGGCCAGAAATCAAACTACACGTTCCTTCGAGTGCAACAGCCCTATTCGGGCGTATGGACACCCTTCAGTCGCATGGCCTCCATGCGACTGATCATCATGCGACTGGACTCATGCGGATGAACATCTATGCGAATGAACATCCAATCGTGCGTATGGACCTTATGCGGATGGGACTACTATGCGAATGAGCACCCATGCGACTGATCTAATGCGAATGAACTCATGCGACTAAGCACTTATGCGACTGGACCCCGGTCGTGCAATCCCATGCGACTGGACTCCCAGTCGTGCGACTGAATCTTAGTCGTGCGATTGAACCCTCAATCGTGCGAATGAATCCCAATCGTACGAATGACCCTCAATCGCCCTCATTCGGCCGTATGGCCTTCATTCGGTCGCCTAGCCCTAGCTGATGCAGAATGGAGTTCATCCCGAACCCAATCTGCCATTTTCGACCTCCAAGCTCATCCAAACCCATTCTAAGCCTAAATCAACACTCCTGACCTTAGGAATGCATACCTTAACACCATACAAACACACACAAGCCCGAAAACATACACAAACGCATCATACAACCACACCCAAATGGATCAAACACACACACTTGTAAAAACGGGTTTTGAACATCTTCCAGCCCTGAAATCAGTTGAAAACAAGTAAAAGTGGGGTCCTAGAACTCACACAATCGAGCACAAAGACAAGAGCTTCGATTTGGCTTGCCACTCGATGGATTTGGACACTCGAATCACCCGAAACACCACTTTTTCTTCTTTTTCTCTTTTTTCTCTCTTCCCCCTCTTGAACCCAAAAATATGTGAAGTGTGGGGAGAGTGGGCTGCCCTCTCCCTACACATATTACCACATTCCCCAACTTTTCTTCGTTGGCGAGTTTGGTCCCTCGGCTTTGAACTTTATTTCTTTTCTTTCTTCGCCGGCTTCAAAATAATAAATTTCAGGTGTTACAAGTCCACCCCCTTAAATAGGTTTCGTCCCCGAAACCTGTTATTACTCGAACAAACGTGGATAATGTTGTCTCATTTCTTCCTCAGTCTCCCACGTTGATTCGGATCCCTTTTTGTGCTTCCACTGTACATGCACAAGAGGAACCACTTTATTCCTTAGCCTTTTCTCCTTGCGATCGATGATTGCCACTAGTTGCTCCACATAATTGAGTCGTTCATCTACTTCGATATCTTCCAATAGGACAATCACATCTTGTCTGCTAAGCACTTCCTTAGATGAGATACATGGAATGTCGGGTGAATTCCACTTAGCTCATCTGGCAACTCCAGTCTATAGGCCACCTCTCCTACTCGAGCAATGATTCGGAAAGGGCCTATATACCTTGGGCTCAACTTGCCCCGCTTTCGGAAGCGAATGATACCCTTCCATGGTGAGACCTTCAACATAACCCGATCACCCACCTGGAACTCAATCGGCCTGCGTCGTTTGTCAGCATACGACTTCTATCTGTCTTTGGCTGCCTTCATGAAGGCTTTAATCTTCTCAAGCTTCTCAGTCGTAGCTTCGATTACCTCGACGCTTCCCAATTCCTTTGACCAATATCACCCCAACAAACGGGTGTTCTGCATCTCCTACCGTATAGCATCTCATATGGAGGCATACCAATGCTGGCATGATAACTGTTGTTGTATGAGAATTCAGCTAACGGTAGGTGGTCATCCCAACTTCCACCAAAATCAATCACACATGCCCGAAGCATGTCTTCCAACGTCTGAATGGTCCTTTCCGACTGACCATCAGTCTGGGGATGATAAGCCGTGCTGATATGTAACCTCGTCCCCATAGCATCGTGGAACTTCTTCTAGAATTTAGATGTGTAAACCGGGTGTCGCGATCCGACACGATAGACACCGGCACACCATGACGAGTCACGATCTCTTGATGAACAGATCAGCCAACCTCTCAGATGAATATGTCTCGCGGATCGGTAGGAAGTGAGCACTCTTCGTCAAACGATCAACTATCACCCATATGGCATCATACCCTTTCGGGGTACGCGGCAGCTTTGTAATGAAATCCATGGTGATGTGCTCCCACTTCCATTCCGGTATATCCAAAGGTTGTATCTTCCCATACGGCTTTTGGTGCTCGGCCTTCACCTGTAAGCAAGTAAGGCACTTACTCACATACTCCACCACATCGCGCTTCATACCCGGCCACCAATAATCTTTCTTCATATCATGGTACATTTTCGTGGCACCAGGATGAATGGAGTACCGAGTCTTGTGAGCTTCATCCATTATCTTCACCCGTAGATCCCCAAAACGAGGAATCCACACACGATCGAATCGGGTTCTAACACCGAGCGTGTTTTCACCCAATTCTCCAACCAGACCTCTCATTCTTTCAGAGTTAAGATGATCTTCTTTCAGTGCCTCATCTTGAAACTCTTTACCTGCTTCATTACATCAGAGGTCATGATCAACTGATACGCTTTCACCCGAATCGGCTCGGGCCTCTCCTTCCGGCTAAGGGCATCAGCCACCACGTTGGCCTTGCCCGGATGGTAGTGGATCTCACAATCATAATCCTTTATAAGTTCCAACCACCGCCTTTGCCTCATGTTCAAATCCTTCTGCTCAAAGAAGTACTTCAGACTCTTGTGGTCAGTGAATATGGTGCACTTCGTCCCGTAGAGGTAGTGCCTCCAAATCTTAATGCAAAGACCACGGCTGCCAGCTCCAAGTCATGAGTAGGATAATTGACCTCATGAACCTTCAACTGTCGGGATGCATAGGCTATAACCTTTCCTCTCTGCATTAACACACACCCCAACCCCGAGTAAGAAGCATCGGAATAAACCACCAGATCTTCGCTTCCATCGGGTAACGACAGAACAGGAGCTTGAGTCAATCTCGCCTTCAATTCTTCAAACGCCTTCTCTTGAGCTTGACCCCATACGAACTTCACCTCTTTTCGGGTCAACTTAGTTAGTGGAGAAGCAATCTTGGAGAAGTCTTGGATGAATCTTCTATAGTAACCCGCCAAACCCAAGAAGCTACGAATCTCGGATGGCGTCTTTGGTGACTTCCATTGCATAACCGCCTCCACTTTCGCCGGGTCCACCATTATCCCATCAGGATTCACCACATGACCCAAGAACTGAACTTCGCGCAACCAGAACGCGCACTTGGAGAATTTAGCATACAACTTCTCCCTTCTCAACGTCTCTAGAACTTCCCGAATGTGACCGGCGTGCTCTGCTTCGCTCCTCGAATAAATCAGGATATCATCAATAAACACAATCACTGATTTATCCAACATAGGCCGACACACACGGTTCATCAAATCCATAAAAGCAGCTGGCGCGTTGGTCAAGCCAAAGGACATGACAAGAAACTCGTAGTGACCATAGCGCGTACGGAAAGCTGTTTTAGGAATATCCTGCTCCTTCACCTTCAACTGATGGTAACCAGATCGAAGATCTATCTCGAAAACCAACTGGCACCCTGAAGCTGATCGAACAAATCATCTATCCTCGGTAAGGGGTATCGATTCTTCACTGTCAATTTGTTCAGCTCGCGGTAGTCGATGCACATCCTCATACTACCGTCCTTCTTCTTTACAAACAGGACCGGAGCACCCCAAGGAGAGATACTCGGTCTAATGAACCCCTTATCAAGCAACTCTTGCAACTGCTCCATCAACTCTTTCATCTCGGTCGGAGCCAACCGATACGGTGCTTTGGCGACAGGTTGGGCACCGGTATCAGATCAATCTGAAACTCAATCTCTCTGTCAGGTGGCACTCCTGATAAGTCTTCTGGAAACACATCTGGAAAGTCACACACAACTGGTACATCAGCTAGTTGTGGTGTTGGCGTATCCACATCCTTTACATAGGCCAAGTAGGCACTACATCCACGCCTCATACACTTTCCCGCCACCGCCATCGAGATCACCTTTGGAATCGTAGTAACCCGATCACCATACACCGTCACTGAACTACCGTCAGGCGCCGACAACCGAATCATCTTCTTGCGACACACAATGTTCGCCTCGAAGTCCGCTAACCAATCCATCCCAAGAACCAAATCAAAACCACCTAAGGCCATCACGAACGGTCTAACCGGAAACTTATGACCCTCGAGCTCCACATCACAGTTCTCTATCATCTCAGAAATCCTGGTAGACTTACCTATGGCAGTTTCTACATCAAAGGGCGCATCAACACGTCTACTACTAACAGGCAGCTTAGCACAGAAAGCAGCAGAAATAAAACTCCTACTAGCACCAGAATCAAATAACACAGAAGCTAAAGTTTGGTTCACCAGAAACGTACCGGACACAACGTCAGGGTCCGTCCTAGCCTCCTCCTGTGTCATGGTGAATGCCCTGGCGCTCGCCCTCGGTCCATCACCTCCCGTCCTCTTCGCCCTGAACTCTCGCCCTCGGCTTCTTACAATCCCTGCTCATATGACCAGTTTCCCCACAGTTAAAACATTTGCCCGACAGGCAATCCTTGCCATATGCCTGTTTTCCCACACTTGAAGCACACATTCAAACCCAGCCTGCATTCTCCCGCATGCTCCCTTCCACACTTACCACATCTCCTCGACCCTGCTCCCGGTGTGGCCAGCGGCGGTCATCCACCCGTGCCTTTTTGTTACCCGTCGAGGCCTCACCCCGACCAAACCTCTTCCCGTTCCAGCTTCGATCACCACCACCCTTCCTATTCGCTTCAACCACCACCATCCCCTCTCATCATAAAGTCTTCCGGCCAAATCGACCGCCGACCTAAACGTACTTGGCCGGGCGGCGATCATATGCCGGCGAACATCCACCGGTAAACCCTGAATGTACCTCTTGATCTTCCGAGAAAGAGGCGTCACCTGATCCGGCACCAACCGTGCCATCTCGTTGAACTTGGTAGTGTATTGCTGGTGTGTCATGGATCCCGCCTCCAGCTGCAGGAACTCCCTCTCAATCTTATCCATTTCCCGATGAGGACAAAACTCCTCAATCACCATCTTCTTCAGTTCGGGCCACCTCATTCTCCCGATCGCCGACCGATTACCCTCTGCTTGGACAATGTTGTCCCACCAGCATAGTGCCGAGTCCACAAAGGAGTGGGTGGCAAACTTACTTTTTGATCTTCTCGGCACTCGCTGATGTCGAGAACAGCCTCCATTTCTCTCACCCATCGGTGAGCAGCAGCAGCATTGCCATTTCCGTCAAAGTAGGGGGTGCATCTCATAAACACCCCGTAGTTACAGCCTCGTGCCACCTTTCGCACAGGCTCCTCTTCCTCTTCCTCCTCATTATCGGAGAAAATCGTTTCAGGCTCCGGTTGCTCCCCCGAGGCCCTATTTCTCTCCTTCCTCTCTCCTTCCTTCACAGCTTTGATGACTTCGGTCAAAGACGGTAAAATGTCTGCATGACCTGATGTACCTCCTCAACAACAGCCTCCTTTACCGAGGCCCTCAAGTTCGCACTCTCATCCCCAGCTTCTGGATGAGGAGTCTCAGGTTCTGCAGGAACCTCTTTCTCAGCTCTAGGCCTTCCTCTTTTAGGGCGTGGTTCAGCAACAGGGCCATCACGGCCTCCACCCCTAGAAGCTCTAGAAGATCTACCACCAGCCATACTCTATCACACTGAAAGATTCAAACACCAACACGGTCATTCAAGGAAACAACTCAGTTTATGTCAAGTATAGTAAGTTCCTAATTACAGTGGCCAGTTGTGATTAGCCACTTACTGTACTCTTCATACCCCAAGTATTACCTGTCCCACTACATCAGTATTCAAATCTACATACAACACATAACATATACCATGCGCACATAAAACCGGTTAACTTTAAGAAAATACCTGATGGCACGCAGCTACTCAGTTTGGCATCCCATTCCCCATTCGTCCCATTTTCAGTTTAAGTTAAGGTTTATTTTGAAAATTTACCCATTTCACTTAAACTTTGGCTCTGATACCAACTTGTAAGGCCCCGTTCCCGGGACGCTTACAGTTGGTCATTCATCGCACATAAAACATATAATTACATTACATTAAGAAATCATTGCAGCGGAAACATTCAAAATGACATCACGTTTCATTATAATTACTTTTGCCAAATAATACATCATTATCCGGTTACAAAAAAATCATGTTTGCATTACATCACAAAAGCTATATAATTGGATGCCATCCCAAAAGAGCCGAGTAGCCTCGCCGTGCCATCCTCAGCAATCATTTACCTGCCAACTGGAAAATGCAATAAAAGTCAGCGTTGCTGAGTGAGTTCTAGTTTTATTATAAAACATACTTTACTTTCATATAAAACCATTCGTTACTTTAACGTGATCACACATCATACGTACGCATAGATAATATCATTATTATCTTCTTCATTCATTCATTCGTTCATTCGTTCCTTTTAACTTACTTGCGCATCGGACATCATCCATACCAATACCATATGCTACACCCCAATTAGTCTAAGCTACCGGGCCGAAGTCAATAAATGAACAGCTAAACGTATGCCACGGTACTAGGGGTAACCGATCAGTCTTAGCTACTGGGCCGAAGTCAACAAATGAACAGCTAAACGTATGCCACAGTACTAATGATAACTGATCAGTCATAGCCACTGGGCCGAAGTCAATAAATGAACAGCTAAACGTATGCCACAGTACTAAGGGTAAGCGGTAGAGGTTCTACATTAATGGTCAATCACAAAGAAGGACCCGGTATCCGATGCATGCAAGACGTGTCATCTCTTTCCACTTTACGTTACATAATACTTCATTTCATTCGTCATAATAAGTAAAGCCATAGGAAAGATAATCATACATCATAATAAGGAACATATCATACACATTCATCATCATCATACAGGGCAACATCATACATACATAACATGCATAAACATGCAACATCGTCATCATCATGCCCTACATGCTCTCTAAGGCCATAACCGTTCTCTTACATGCTCTTACGGGTTACTTTACGTCAAAGCTTACATCTGCACCTTTCCTCGAAGGCCAGAAGTCAAACTACACATTCCTTCGAGTGCAACAGCCCTATTCGGGCGTATGGACACCCTTCAGTCGCATGGCCTCCATGCGACTGATCATCATGCGACTGGACTCATGCGGATGAACATCTATGCGAATGAACATCCAATCATGCGTATGGACCTTATGCGGATGGGACTAATGCGAATGAGCACCCATGCGACTGATCTAAGGCGAATGAACTCATGCGACTAAGCACTTATGCGACTGGACCCCCAGTCGTGCAATCCCCATGCGACTGGACTCCCAGTCGTGCGACTGAAATCTTAGTCGTGCGATTGAACCCTCAATCGTGCGAATGAATCCCAATCGTGCGAATGACCCTCAATCGCCCTCATTCGGCCGTATGGCCTTCATTCGGTCGACTAGCCCTAGCTGATGCAGAATGGAGTTCATCCCGAACCCAATCTGCCATTTTCGACCTCCAAGCTCATCCAAACCCATTCTAAGCCTAAATCAACACTCTTGGACCTTAGGAATGCATACCTTAACACCATACAAACACACACAAGCCCGGAAACATACACAAAACGCATCATACACACCACACCCAAATGGGTCAAACACACACACTTGTAAAAACGGGTTTTGAACATCTTCCAGCCCCGAAATCAGTTGAAAACAAGTAAAAGTGGGGTCCTAGAACTCACACAATCGAGCACAAAGACAAGAGCTTCGATTTGGCTTGCCACTCGACGGATTTGGACACTCGAATCACCCGAAACACCACTTTTTCTTCTTTTTCTCTTCTTTTCTCTCTTCCCCCTCTTGAACCCAAAAATATGTGAAGTGTGGGGAGAGTGGGCTGCCCTCTCCCTACACATATCACCACATTCCCCAACTTTTCTTCGTTGGCGAGTTTGGTCCCTCGGCTTTGAACTTTATTTCTTTTCTTTCTTCGCCGGCTTCAAAATAATAAATTTCCGGGTGTTACATTACTTGGGCGTATGGACACCCTCCAGTCGTATGGCCTTCCAGGCGACTGAACACTTAGGCGAATGGACATCACGCGAATGGACCCTATGCGAGTGGACTATGGGCGAATGGACATCTATGCGTATGGACTCTCAGTCGCATAGCTTTCATGCGTATGGCCTTCAGTCGCATGACTTCTGGCGCATGGGCTTCAGCCGCATACCCTTCGTGCGAATGAACCTCAGTCGCATGGCCTCCAGGCGCATGGACTTCAGTCGCATAACCTTCGTGCGAATGAACCTCAGTCGCACATTCCTTCAATCGCATGCCTTACAGGCACATGAACTTCAGTCGCATGACCATCATGCGTATGGACCTCAGTCGCATGGCAATCGTGCACATGGACCTCAGTCGCACGCCAATCGGCGTATGGCCTCCAATCGCTCTATAGTCGGTCGCCTAGCCCTAGCTGATGCAGAATGCAGTCCATCCCGACTGCAGCCGAGGGGTTTCGGCCTCCAACCTCTTCCAAACCTTTTTTAAGCCCAAATCAACCATTCTAAGCCTTAGGGAAACATACCACGACCTCATTCAAGCATAACCAAGCAAGAAATCAAGCCTCAAACGAATCATACACATACACACATGCATAAAAACGGGTTTTCACCCAAAAACTCAAAAAAGGGTTTTCAAATGTGTTCCAGCCCTAAAATCAGTTGAAAACATGTAAAAGAGGGGTCCTAGAACTCACCTTAAGATCCCGTCGTGTAGAGCTTCGATTTGACCCGCTACGCGTCGATTTTCACGCCCGAATCCGCTCGAACCAAACTTTTCTCCTCTTTTTCTCCTTTTCTCTCTTCCTGTCTTGGCTGAAAAATAGGAACAATGTGGTGCTCTCCCTCTTTTATACTCCCATTCATCGAAGTTTCTCTAGTTGACGAGTTTGGTCCCTCGACTTTGGACTTTATTTCTTTTTCTTCTTTCATCGGCTTCAAAGAAAATTTCCAGGCGTTACACCTTTTGGTTTTTAATTACGACATATGAATCAAATGGTTTTATAATTTTATTAACCTTTGTACTTGACTCTTTTTAAATGATATTATTTTAAAGTGAAGTAAATTTAACTAATAACATTATAATGAGAAAAAAAGAAACACTTCTTAAACACTTATTTTGGTAAATAAATTTTCTGTGTACACTAATTAAGAAAAAAACATTCTTTGTAATTATAGCGATATTGATTTTATTCAAATGAATTATAACTAATAAAAAGATAAAAACTTTTCAATAATAAATACAAAAAAGTTTAAATTTTATATTAAGTAACAGTTAAAATACTAAAACTCTTTACAATATAACGAGTTTGAAATACCCGACCAAAGCACAAAAGTGTTTTTATATTATATTTATTTTCCTAATTTTGAAATAATATATTTAAATTTTTTACATTTGTCTTCAAAACC
>JACVEC010000099.1:0-20000 GCA_025215565.1 Flaveria ramosissima | reverse complement strand
ATAGAGAGATAGATAGACAGAGAGACAGATAAAAAAGAGATAGAGATAGATAGAGATAGAGATAGATATATATATATATATATATATATATATATATATATATATATATATATATATATATATATATATATATATATATGTTTGCTTGTTTAATGAAAAAGTCAACTTGAAGTAAGATCGAGCTACTAGAATGACATAAGCACATATGCTTAAGTTTATTTCTCACTCACTCTCTCCCTCAAGAGTGCACATATTGATCATATATTTTTTCATCTTGAATATATGTTATAAATATTTTTGATTTATTATCTAATCTTAGACATATCTTAAATATTTATTTTGATTATATGTTTTTCTTTCTTAATTATATGTATAAGATTGTTTTATATTTATTAGCCGGATGTAAAATTATGTAATTAATTACTGCATAATAAAATAATACCTAAAGACTAGTTACATCATAATACAAACTGTTAATAAAAACAATTAATTTAGGTGGACCCGATTAAGATAACATATATCCCCCGAAGTAGGGTCGTACATTTACGGTTAAAAAAATTATAACATAACATTAATAATACAAGTTCTATATGTTCAAAAGGGTAGCATAAATATACGTAAGGGGGTCATGAAAATGGAGATAATCGTTTTAGAATGACTATTTTGCTTCATATCCGATATACCTTAAGAGTCACTTCAACAACTATTTCAGATAAGTAGACAACTGTTCAATCCAATTATCAAATGTATATTTGACCATTCTATATAACTAGGATTAAGCCCCTCGCGTTGCAGCGTTAATGATCACCAACACCTAAAAAGCTCGTATCTGAAAAGGCAAAAAAAATACGAAAAGAAATAATACCCAACGAAAAGTAGACGTAAAAACATTTGACCACGTAGGCAAAAGGTAAAACGTATAAAACAATAAGTAAATCAATCTAGGATCAACACGCTACAACGGGGCCACTAAATGAGGAAAAAGTAAGCGTAAAAAAGTTGAACCACACATGCACGTTGCGGCGTGAAAATGGCAAAATTTAAGCCAAAGGTAAAATGTAATAAATAATGTAAAATATGAAAGCATATGAGACCAAAGTTGAAAGATAAAAAATGTAGGGTTAAATTGTAAAGATGTAAAAGCATTGGGTTAAAATAAAAAACTTAAAAAGTAAAAATAATAGATAAAAGAGGTGGGTACAACCGACTAAAACATATAGTACAACTCATAATGCACACTAAAGTTGGTAATTAATATAATATAAATTTACAAGAATAAGTGTTGTGGTGGAATAGACATTGTCTCTTTTGTAGAAAAAATTACACATTTATACGTTACTTGCATATGACACATCTGACCAATGCGATCGATGCATATGCACACATTGGTGAAATACTATCATGAAATGTTTACAAAAATTTCATAGACATGTTATTGAAGTCTTTTTAGAACAACATTTATGTAGAACTGACTAGAATAAATTAATAACATCCCATGGTTACTAGAAAAACGTTCATCCAGACATGAGTTTTTTAGAATGCTAAGAAGTAAGAAGCAATTATTGTATGCATTAGGTATGAAAAAATTATCCAGTTACATATAAAGGTCAATATATGCGAGGTGAGGTGACGATGGACATCTCACTATTATTATCAAAGCCACTTGCATCATATGACATGTAGCTCTGACACGCCTACTTTAGGGTAGCGAATTCTTACGAAGACATAAAATATGCTAAATCAATCTTCTATACTTAAGGAAATCTTAGTGGGTGATGAGCCTCTATGCAAATTTCACTGAATGATGCATAATACATGCAAGAATACGATCTTATAGATGGAATATATGCTGAATGGGGCTAATATGTGAAATTTTCAAAAATTCATAAAACCCAGAGATGGTAAAATTTAAATTTTGTCATGAGTTGGCAAGAATATGCCGAGAGAACCTTTAGTGGCCTACGTAAAAGCTCGATGAAGAATTACACGAGGTCTAACAAGAGTATGGAGCATGACAAATTAACAATCTTAAGTGATATATAAGTTCATTTATTATATAGCATAATATGATGATATGCCATTCATGATTAGTCAGATAATGAGACACGACCATCAACTTATGAACATGGATGGACAATAGATTTTCCATGCCACCAGGAAAAGTTCGTATATTTATGTGATAATGTCATGGGATTTATTCTGATTTAGTGGAACTAACTCAAGCAGGTACCGGGAGAAACATCTTAGGCGGTAGAATCGAGCGGTGTCATTCAGTGACTACAGTATGTATGATCTATTAAAGGGTAGTCATAGTTATGAATTGCAATAGTTTAATTTGTATTATTTTTACTATGCTTTTTAGTTATGTGAGTTTTTACTTTTTTAAATTTAACTTTAAATTTAATCTTTAAAATGTAATTTAATTATTTTTTAATTTAAAATATAATTTATTAAATTATTTTAAATAATAGAAAATTACGAATAATAGTTTATTATAAAATATAATTTTGTTATGAAAATATAATCAAGAAAACGATGATGGGTAAAGATGTAAGAATGTTTGTAAAGGATGATATCTCAGAAAGAAAAGAAATGTTATTAGAAAATGTGTAAAAATCTAATGAGAATGTTTGTAGAAATTGTGAATGTTAACATCCTGAATGCTGGATAATTACTTATATGTACTACGTATAAGATTTTTATATTTAATAAAGAACGGATCGAGACAAACCTAAATAACCATTTAATATATTAGGCTATGTGTTATGGGCTAGTCTTATGTTCAAGGTATGATAGGTGCCATTTAAACAAGTCATGAACTAGAACACCACCCTCTTGTAGTGTGATGACGGGCGTAGTGTAAGGCCCTGTTCCCGGAACGCTTACAGTTAGATCCTCATCGCACATAAAACATATATTTTCATCATCTTACATAAAAGCGTTGCAGCGGAAACATTAAAAACAACAATTCATTTAATCAAAATGCTTTTGCAAAATATTACAACCGTTCATTACACAATATCATTTTTCATTTCATTACAAAAGCATTATAACATTGGATGCCATCCCAAAGGAACTGAGTAGTCGCCCCATGCCATCCTCAGCAACATACCTACCAACTGGAAACACATCAAAGTCAGCGTTGCTGAGTGAGTTCTAGCTTTAAATAAAACATACTTTACTTCCTTTATAAAACCATTCGTTAATTTCGTACGCGATCATACAACATACATACATACAGATAATATAATTATTATCTTCCATTACGTTCGTTACATTCTTCCATTCATTAATCATCACATGGTACTTTATCATTCGTTTCAGTCGTTTATAACATCTTCCCTTCCGTTCGTTCATTTCATACATATCGCACTGTCGCTCAAATTGCACCTTCGCATCATCGTACCCGAAGTACATATCGCACGGATCACACACATAAGGTAGCCAAGATCGCACGCTACATAGCACACAGTAAATACCACATCGCACGTATCGGAGCAGTTACTAAAACTGAACCCCCACTGTGTCTATAATCCGTTATGATGTCCATCGTACATATCGCACAAATTGCACCAATGGAGTGGTCACCAAGACCGACTCCCCCTGTGTGTGTGAGAACTCTTGGGGTTTAGCCAGAATCGCACGCCATCTCATGGGTTAGCCAAGATCGCACGCTATAATACACACACAGTTGAGCTAACAACTCTCAATGAGTCGTGAACCTCCTTTCTTCTTTCACAAGCTATCCTTACTCTCATTTGTTCGTTCATGCTTGCATTCGTACATTACGTTCCTCTTTTAATTATCTTCCATTTTACGTTACTTAATACTTTCATTACATTCATTAAGGTTCATCGCAGATCACGGGAAGACAATCATACATAATAATAAGGAACATAACAACATACAACATCAATCACACAAGGCAACATCGCATACCCATAACATACATCATGCATAACATACATCGTCACACAATTACACAACATCAAACATCACACGAATCACGCGCATCGCATCATACATAACCATACGGCATCACACATCATCATGCATCGCATCATCATCATCAAAATTACATCATCCATGCCCATCACATCATCTACAACCCCAAAGGTCCGAGCCTATGTCTGCACTTCTCGAAAGTCAGACAATACTTTGGTCATTTGGGCGTATGGACCCTATTTGGTCGCATGGTCTCTCATGCGTATGAGAACACTCAGGCGAATGAACCTCCAGTCGCATAGCTTCCAATCGCATGCTTCCCATGTGAATGAAGCTCAGTCGCATGACATCTGGGCGTATGGACCTCAGTCGCATGACCTTCATTCGCATTTCCTCCAGTCGCATAGCCCTCATACGTATGACCCTCATTCGCACTACTCACATACGAATGAACCTCAGTCGCACTCCTTTCGAGCGTATGGACCCAGTCGCATTCCATTCGGACGCATGGACCTCCAGTCGCATAGCCCTAGCTGTGCGCAGAATGCAGTTCATCTTGAACTGCAGCGGGCGCTTTCGGCCTCTAAACTCTTCCAAACCTCTTTTAAGCTCAAATCAACCATTCTAAACCTTAGGGAAGCATACCACGACATCATTCAAGCATAACCAAGCCCGAAATCAAGCCCCAAACAAATCATACACATACACATACATACATAAACGGGTTTACACCCAAAAACTCGAAAAAGGGTTTTCAGATGTGTTCCAGCCCCAAAATCATTCAAAAACGTGTAAAAGAGGGGTCCTAGAACTCACACAAACGATCCCGTCGAGTAGAGCTTCGATTTGACCCGCTACACGATGATTCCACGCTCGAATCCACCCGAACCAAGCTTTTCTCCTATTTTCTCCTTCTCTTCTCCCTCTCTTTGGCTGAAATGGCAAGAATGGGGTGTCTTCCCCTTTTATACTCCCATTCATCGAATTTTCTCTCGTTGGCGAGTTTGGTCCCTCGACTTTGGACTTTATTTTTTTCTTCTTTCGTCGGCTTAAAAAAAAATTCCGGGTGTTACACGTAGGGGCTTGGCCGTGTGCAAGATCACGAGTGTTGGGGGGCATTTCTTGGATTTTTAATTTTGATCCACCAACCATAACATTAATCTCATTGTCACTTTTTTAATTAAGTCTTACACTCACATAAACACACATGGGCGGCCCTGATTGTGGGGAAGGGGGGAGCGGCCTCTAAGCCCGATCTTCTTAGGGGCCCTAAATTTTTATTTTTTTGTATTTCATATGTATGTATATATATGTTTTTAAAACAACTATAAGCTATTAAAAAACTAGTTAACAAACCCAATAGCAACATTGTCGTATTATAATTTTTTATATACATGTTATTGACTTTATATTAAAAAGGTTTATTTTTTTCTACTTATGACTCCCTTGATTGTAGCGGAAGAAACATCTTTAATATATAGTTTTGTTATCATTACACTACAAACCTTCTCAAGGTTATTATATGTACACAAATTTTCATACCCTCATGTTTTGCTCCCCTAAAAACCGTTAAGTTAATCTTATGTTAAACAATATCAAGATTTAACTCCCTTCCTTCTTGTTAATGACTCCGGAACCGCCCATGATCCCATACTCTTACCCTACGCCACCCCAACTCATCCCTCTCTCTCTATATATATCATGCATCTTTTTTCACCTTCACACACACAGACACACACACACACACACAATAACTCTACATATTCAATTCTCTCTCTAAACATGTTTGATCAAATGCTTCTTCACTACCCACAACAACCCATGGAAAATAAATGGAAACCAAGGGTTGAGACCGCACCAAACTGGCCAAGGTGTGCCTCATCAAACACCAAGTTTTGCTACTACAACAAGTATAGCTTGTCACAACCTAGATACTTTTGTAAAGGTCGTCGTAGGTACTGGACAAAAGGCGGCTCTCTGAAGAACGTGCCTGTCAGAGGAGGTAGTAGGAAGAACCGGTGCTCCCGGCAGGCTAGATCATCACAGACCGCCAGTGGTAGCTCGGGTTATGCTAATAACCAAGCTATAGTGGTGATGACTCACCAGAACGAGCTAATATTGATCTGGCTGATGTGTTTGCTGAATTTCTAAACCAAAGTTCAGATGATCAACAGAATCATGATGAGATAAATGGTGATGATTCTTCAAGTGGGAACGAGGTTCAGAACATGATGGTTGTTCCTCCGTTTATGAACGAAGAGGATGATATCGACGAATTTATGGCTCAAAACACGAACCATCTCGAGTTACAAGATATACTTAATGAGGAATTACCTCAAGATTTTGAACCATATTGGATCAGTGGAACTGCTAGTGTTTCAAATTTTGCATGGCAACAAGATTTTGAACAATTCGTATGCAACAATGGTGGTTTAAACATCTCTTCCGACGTAGTTTCCAGTGAGTTGGATCCACCATCGGCCGGAAAATTGTTTTAAGGCTTTTAATTTCTTGAATTCTTCTTTTCTTTATTATCAATTTTTGTGATAGGAAAAAGGCTTGTCTTTGAAGTAAAATGACACGTTCCAAGGAAACTATACATATTATACGCGCATACTATGGAGATTATTAAATATAAGGAGATAAACACAATAAAATCAAATTTATATATTTTAATTTAATTTTCGTTCTCTCTGCTTATATGTGACACCCTACACTGGCGGACGTGGGAAAAGAGTTATTTTGATGAACATCATCGACAATAGATGACCATAGCTAAATACTGTTGAATCAAAAGATTTTCAATCTGTAACACCCTGAAAAGCTGACGAGATAGAGTTCCTGAACTTCCAAATAGTATAACTTAAGCTAGGAATGAAGTTACGGGACCCATTACTAGTTAACAAAAATCTCTCAAAAACTATAAACGAATATTTACTCAAGGAAGTCATTGCGGACCACAATGTAATCCTATTATGGTCCACAATGTCAAGGCAGTTTACATGTGGCTGAGAAACTATCACGTGTCTCCCGTTTCCGTCTTTAGGGGTTGTAGCCCTAAACCCATTCTGTTGCATTCCGTAATACCGGTCAGAGTTCCACTATATTGGGCTTTTATTTAAGTTATAATCTCTTTGAGAGCGCCTACCTAGCAGAAGATTAGTGGACTGTAAGACAAATTCTCTTCCTCTCTTTTAGGTTAGGGGAATGGTTGGCTTAAGGACCCAAGGGGCATACGAGTAGGATACCCGTAAGGTATGAGTTACGTGCCCAAGGGATTGTTGTGGGTTAAACACCCACAACAACCAGGTAAGATACCCGGGATAAGATTACGGGTATAACACACGTATAATGGGGGTGAATGCTCAAAGGGGAACATATTAGTTTCCCTAGTAGGTAGGGTATGTACCCTTACGTAATACCTCTGGGTTTTTTGCCAAGATATGAAACCCTAGATCTAAGGAACGGATCTACATAGACATTTTCATAAAAGCCTTCCTGTATTGAAAATATATTACCTCGAATATAGGTACTTGTGTTAGAGAAGACTAATCTTGAAAGAGTAAGGATTGTGAAGTTGATTAGCCGATTAAGGTGATAACTATTCCTTCTGTCCTATTTTGAAAGAGTAAGGCTAATACTTGTCGGGAACGAAAGTCTGATCTGAACTTTAGAAAATATGATACATCTTTCTGCCCCCATAAAGATGTGAGCGTAAGGTGTTGAGTTTATTGTATTAATTGTTTACGTATATATTTGTTGATGATAGTGGAAGTGTTTTATAAGAGGTTTTGAAAGTTTTTGTTTATGAACTCGCCAGCCTAATGTTATCCCATAAACCTTTTGGGTACACATCCTAGGTGCCATGTGATGTTGATTCTAAATAAATGGCTTTTGAGGCTAGTAATGATAGAGATAATACGGATTAGGTGGATAGACCCTCTAGACTTAGGTTAGTATAATGTAATCTTTGAATGAATTTGAAAACAATCTAATCATAGTGGAATTTAGTGCAAGTTATGATTTAAAATTCCATTGTGTTGTACTTGGTGGTGATGTCACATTTAACCCATTTCCTGGGATGGGGGTGTGACAAGTTAGTATCAGAGCCATAGTTTAAGCAAACTAGATACAGGAATAACATCTAGACTTAAATCGAGTAATATTAAGATAAGTTGAATGCTCGTGTAAGTGGTTTGATGATGTATTAAGGTTAGAGAGATGGGTTTTTGGTACTACCATGGTGGAAAATGACTAGAATAAGAATAGTTTGGTAAATAAGCAATCACACCTGGCCACTTTTATTCCTTGTTTACAAGAACTATACTATTATATATCATAGTCCATCAAATGAATACTGATTCTTTGTTTCCTTTTTGTAAGATCTTGTAAGGATTGGAGGACAAGGAGGTTATAGGGAGAAAGGCCAAGGTCGAGTGTGAAAAACGAAACCGTTACTAAGCATGTGGATCAACATGAAAATAATACGAAACAAGTGGTTATGACTAAGGCTTAGTTCTAAGGAGTTGTTACTAATGTGGTTTCAAGGATTTTACAAACCATATTACCTGGAATACTGGATGAAGCTTTCTAGAGGAGATGGGTCAAGGTAATGAAGGAGGCAGTGATAGTACTTGCAATAATGGTGCTAGTGGCAGTACCATCAATGGTGAAACTAGAGGTCATGAAGCTAATGTAGCACAAATACTAATGTAGGAGCTATGCCAATGCAAGGTTGCACGTAGAGATTCAACAAAAAATAGGATGATATAGCTAGATTGATTAGATCTCAACAATAGAGGTTGTGGTCAAAACAAGCAAATGTAGGGAGGATCAGGCGGTTAAGTATGTTGCGCATTCATTTGAAGGTGAAGCGCCAGATTGGTGGGAAAGTATCATCCAAAGACAAGGTCAAGATTCTATCAACCAAATGAAATGGAAGTGAAATGAAGAGTTTAGTGTTGAATAAAGTTATGTCCCCAAAAGAAGTTAGAAAAAATAATGCAGAGTGTCTCCAACTTGAAGGGGGAAACTATAACACATCTTGAGTATGTGTTAAAGTTTGATGAAATAGCTTGGTTAGTGTCTCATTTAGTGACTCCTAAGTCTTGGCGCATGAAATGATATTCAAGGGCTTTCACCAAAAGCTTAAACTCTGGTGAAAACAACTGCATCATTGATTTTCGACTTAACAGTAGTTAAGTGCAATTATCTTGATAAAGTCAAGGGCAAAGAGAAGCACGAGGAGGATTGGAAAACGAAATGTAGTGAGAAGAAGAGAAATTCTTCTTGGAAGATATATTTTTCGGAAAATTGAAAGTGGTTACGCGGATAAGAGGAGATAGGAAAGGAATCCCAAGATGGAAAATGCAATAAATGTCAGCAAAGCAGACATATAACAAGATTTTTCCTAGTAGTTAGATGTTTTCATTGTCAAGAGTTGGGGGATTACAAAGTAGTTGTCCTAAGATTCAGAAACCTAACAAGGAGAAAAGAACCTAGCAAGGGGTCAAGTGTTTGTTTTAAACAAGAGGGGTAGTCCGTAGGTGAACAAGGATGTAGTACAGGTATGTTCCCTCTAAGTAATGTTTATGCTAGAACCTTATATGATGCGGGTGCAAACAAGAGTTTTATGTCAACTTCCTTTGTGAAGTACACAACAAAGAGACCACTAGTACTTGATCGTTCGTATGAGGTAGAAACTAGAAATGGAAGGAAGGATAAAATAACTATGGTATACAAGGTTTTACACTTAAGTTTATTAACATTGAATTCCTAGTTGACCTTATGCCTATGAACCTACCTGGATATGATGTGGTCACAGGAATGGACTGGTCAGCCACTAACTAGGGCTATTGATTATGAATGGAATAAAATTGAAGTACGTAAGATAGGCGATGAAACCATACTAGTTCAGGGAGAGAGTGTCGACAACAAGATTTTGATAATATCTATAATTAAGGCAAGTAAGTGTCTAAGGAGGCAAGGCCTTTAAGTATATGCCTTAGATATTAAGCTTGAAAAGCAGATTATTGATATCTCGATAGAATGTGATTACCCTAATGTTTTCACGAATGACTTAGTGGGACTCCCTCCTAAATTTCAAATCGAATTCTATATCAATTTAATACCCCATGCATGGCCTACTGCTAAAATCCTTAATCGTTTGGCACCATCCGATTTACAAGACTTGACGAAGTAGATTCAAGAATTTCTTGACTTAGGTTTCATTGAACCAAGTATGTCTTCATGGGGTGCACCAGTTTTATCTGTGAAGAAGAAGGACGTTTCAATACGAATGTGAATTGACTACCGCAAGTTAAATAAGTTGACAATCAATAACAAGTATCCTTTATCAAGGATCGACGACTTGTATGATTAGCCGTAAGGAGTCAACTATTTCTCCAAGATTGATCTAAGGTTTGGATATCATTAATTAAAGTTTATAAGGAAGGCATTCCCAAGACACCATTTAGGACGTGTTATGAGCATTATGAATTTGTGATTATGTCTTTTAGACTAACATTGCCCCTACAGTATTCATAATTCTCATGAATAGAGTCTATAGATCGTACCTACACAACTTTTGTTATTTGTGTTTGTCGATGATATCCTGGTCTATTCTAAGAACCGCAATGATCATATTGACCACCTGAGAAATGTTTTGGAGATCCTTAGGAAGGAGAAACTTTATGCAAAGTTCTCTAAGTACGACTTATGAAAAAAAAAGAAGTTTAATATTATGATCACGTGATAAATGAAGCTGGAATTCAAGTTGATACATGCTATAACAAAATAGGAAACCCCAAAGAATCCCACTAAGATTAGAAGCTTCTTAGGATTGGTAGGATATTATCGAAGATTTATCCAGGATTTCTTCGAGATTGATAAGCCTTTAACCGTGTTAACTCGAAAGAAGGTTTAGTTCAAATGGGGGCCACAATAAAAAGAAGCCTCTAATTTCCTGAAAGAGAAACTTGCAACTCTACAATCCTTTCATTACCAAAAAGGAATGACGATTTCATAGTATATTATGACGCTTCACATATTGCTTGCGGTTGCTCATTAATCAAACCTTGACAAAAGATTGGCCATAATAAGATATACGATTAGCTAAGTGTACTTGGTTCCCATGATGAACAAGAATACGTCATCAGGAGTCGGCAATAACCTCGGCTTTAGCACTAAATAGTCTTTTCAAGCCCATAGATCTATGACGTCGCTAGGCTAGCAATAGTTAATGATTGTTTTTATAAAATGACTATCATATAATGCTCACCATTTTCTCAAATGACCATGACAAAGTTTATAAGATGAATTGCACATGCATTACAAGAATTAAGATATTTTACAAGTGTGTATTTATACTAAAACGTGCTTCACCCTAAAAGGTGTGAAATAAAAAAAATGAAAATGGGGTATGGAAAACTCACATTGTATAAAGATGGTTGTAGAGTACATAAGAAAGCTTGGATGTTAAAGAGTCAAAGGTGATGTCATAAAGGATAAAAAAAGAAATAATAACTTGAGGTCGGAATTCATTACAAGAAGTTAGGACGTTTAGAGAATGCCAAAAAGCGAAAGGTTGATTGAAAAAGGATTGTTGTATCAATTTTAGATTCTTAACAGAATATTTGGTACGTGTTTGAACACGTTTTATAAATAGCAAACGGTTTCATAAAATTATAATAATTTACAATTGACTAGTTCAGAGTCTCCCGGAAAACTTTTATTTAAAACATTTTTATGAAAAGACCCGTAAATAAGTCAATACAGCAGCACAAGATAGAAGGTGCTGAAATGCGCACTTATCTTGTGAAGGTTATTGTTGAGTGGTCCGATTGAGTTTGAAGACATATAAACTGTCCTTGAAAAGGTTATTCGATGAACTTAATATTAGAGTCTGCAGGACCGTTTAAGGGCTTGAACAATATTACAACACAACCACACAATGAGGAGAGCAACTAAACTTTGATCAAACAGTGAACTGGATTAACCAAGGTGATACAAAGAACACAAGTAAAGTAAAGAGACAGAACAAGAGAGTTGGGTTTCAAGGAGGCAGTATATTGCTTTCTCAAGTTCTTTACAAGTGTTACAAATCATAAAGAAAGATACAAGAACTTGGAATACTTATACTACAACCTACAGCCGGCTATACTTTGAAAGCCAGCTGGATACAATTGACTAGACACTAACAAAATCAATTGTAGGATCAAAAGGCATATCTGCCTTTTGACCTTGTGACTATGACATGCCATAGCTCACATCCTTATACATTACAAAAAGGATAAAGTACATAAAGTAGAAAGTTACAGACTCAAGACCTCAATGTATAGTTACCAAAAGCATGGACCTTTTCACCAACTCATGTAAGTTGGTGACTTTACAGAGATGCAGCGGAAAGATGCTTTATGGAACAGTACATCAGATAAAGCATGTGTACTAAAAGTCTTCGGAAGAAATCTGTCTTCATATGTTGAAGCTTCGGAAGACTTTGTCACTGAGGCTTCGGAAGACTTCATGTTTGGCTTCGGAAGATATTGGTCTTGGCTTCGGAAGATTTTACACTTAGAGTATTTTCTAGTGCATTGTGTAAAACTTCCGAAGCATTCTATACTTCAGTACTTAGTGCATGTTGCAGAGACACTTTGGATGTTTTGGGTTGCATCAGACTTAAGGAATCCTTACAAACTCCCCCTAGGCTGATGCTACCAAAACACTTAGAAGATCTTCAGATGTTGGTAGTCTTCAGTACAATCATGACCATTCCTTTCTTCATTAGATGGTCAGGATCATCAAGACTTTCATAGTATCTTCTCATCTCAAAGAGATCATGCAGAGGTAAGTTGATTATGTCTTGCCAGGAGTAGACATTCTCAACACCTTGATCTCTGATTACATGCCATCTTTCTGGATTGGTAGAGTAAGTCCAAGACAAGATGGGTGTCTCAGTTATTAGAGGAGCCACTTGCATAGGAGTTCATTGGGCTGCCTCATCATGCACTTCCTCAGGTTGATCTGACTCAGCCTGAGGTGTAGAGGTAGATGACTTAGGCTTCTTCTTCTTTGTCTTTGGTTTAGAAGCCATTCTCTTCTTCCTCTTAGATGACTTTAACTGAGAAGACTGGTCTGCAGCACCTTGTTGATCATCATTGTCTTTCTCAGTTGGGTGTTCCTCCCTCACAGGTTCAGAAGGAGATGGAGTTTGACCATGCCTTGGATCAGAAGATGAAGCTTGCTGAGGCTCAGCTGGAGGTTCTGGTTGAGGTGTCTCAGGTTGTTCAAACTTGACCTCCACTTCAGGTGGGACTTGACTTGGAAGAGAGTGCAAGTCAATCAGTTCACCACTCTTAATCTTCTGCTTGATTACCCTTATATGCTCATCCATTGTGGATAGAGACATAGGGCCAAGTCTCCTTCCGGAGAATCCATATAGCTTCAAAAAGCTCATCATCCTTTGTCTGTCAGCAGACTTCTTTACACTTTTTTGAATGATGGCTCTTGACTTTGCAGCTTCTTCCCTTAGCTTCCTTTTGGTTGTCTTTCTTTCTTTGACTAGCTCAAGCTCAAGTTGCTTTAGGTACTCAAACTCAATGAAGTCATAGGACAGGGGAAGAAGTGCATCTGCCTGATAGAAGCCTGTGGCACTCAGGTAGTTGATCATCTTGATCCTATCTTCTTCTTTATCTACCTGAGGTTCTTGTGGAGCCACATCTTCCTGTGCAGGACTTTCTTGAACTGGAGAGAGAGTGGGAGCATGCTTGTAGAGTCTTTTCTGTCTCTTCTCCTCTTTGAATTGGAGAAGTAGCCTTGCATCCTCTTTCTCCTTCATCTCTCTTGACACTTCCATGTTAGCCAGTTCATTCAATTCTTCTAAGGGGAGGGAGATGATTTCATCAATATCATAGTTCCTGGTCTATAAATAAGTAATCCTGACTGCCCTTAACTCATCATCTTGAGTATTTGGTCAGGGGGCAGCCCTGATTGCAGCTTGCATAAAGCTTGATGACCCAGAAGAATTTTCTCCCCTTAGCTTCCTTTTCCTCTCTCTCTCTTCCTCCTCAATTTTCTCAGGAGTCATTTTCCTTTTCCCTTTGTCACCAACAGACCTTTGTGACTCAGGGTGGATAGAGGCTTGGCCTTCATTGCTTGGTGTAGCTTCCATGCTCTGGCCAGAGAGAGGCTGAGAAACACCTTCACCAGCAGGTGTCTCAGAAGGAGTTTGAACCTCTGCAGCAGTTGTTGATGATGAGACAGGGGTCTCAGGTTCTGCCACTGGGCCTTCAGTCAAGGTTTCCCCTATGAAACTAATCTTAGGGTCCACCTCAACATCCAGTTGACCGATGACATTGCCTGATTGCCTAAGTCTCCTTCTTAGAGTGAACTCTGCAAGGATTCTATCTTGGATTCTTTGAGCCAACCTGTCAGCTTGTCTTGAATTGCTTGGATTGACAAGTGGCATGTTAACTAAATCCAATCTTTCATAGAAGTTCAGGCTTTGGAAATCAAACACTTCTTGTTGCCCTTGAACTCTGTGAAGGATAAGGGCTCTTCTGTCAGCATCATACCTCCACCTTATGATGTAGTTGGCAGTTCCTTGTGGTGGAGATTAGACAGCCCTTGGTATACCTTCCTCAAAGAGACTCCTGATGATAGAGTCTATAGAGTCCACATTAATGTGAACTTGAGGAAGTTGCTGAGAATGCACAACAGCAAGTGAGGATGGTGAGTCCTCTATGTCCATTCTCTGTGAAGAACTCCCAGGTTCTGTGGTTGTAATAACTTTCTCCCCTTTTTTGTAGCATCACCCACTTGCATAGGTGAGCTGGAGGATAAGTCAATCACTTCCACAGGTTCTTGTGTTCCTGGTTGAGCTCTCCTTAAAGGTCTCCCAGCTAGTTTTTCCTTAGATATGAAATCTGAAGTTGCTGATCATTGACCCTGTTTTGTAAGGTAGTCACCTGAGATTCCAAGTGACTAACCTTAGAGACTAAATAGGAGCATGTTTTTGACAATTTCTGCACCTTTAGTCTCAAATTCCCCTCTTCTTCATCAGAAGAATCATTGGGGGATGAGATGATTGGACCAAAGTCCTCTCTCTCACCACCAGCTTGAGGTTCTTGGCTGCTGGTTTTCCTCTGCTCACTAGCAATCTCAGTTGAGATGCCAGTGGGCTGAGTTGCCATGGTTGAGGTCTTAATGATGTAATCACTTTCAAAAGTGAGAGCCTCTTCCATATGGACATCCTGAACATGTTCAGGAGTATCCACCTCAGTAACAGGTGACTGATGTGGGATAGACTGAGGAGAGTCAGAGGTACTCATCTCTCTTTGAGTAGGGGAGGAGAAGAGAGACTCATGGTACTCACTGAATCCTAAGTCTTCATCAGTATAGAAGGATAGGTTGGGAATTGGTTGGTTGAGATCTAAAGGCTGGGGATGGTAACTGTCCCCTGAAGGTTGTTCACTTGAGTGTTGAGACTCAGAGTGAAGGCTTAAGGCTGTTGGGCTTGTGAGCTCATCAGGGTGAGCATGAGGAACCTCAGCCCTGATAGGTGAAGAAATGGGAGTGGTTTGCTCCTCAGGGGAAGTGGGAGCTCTAGTGTCCACTTCCTCCTGTAAGGGTGAGTATATGGGGGCCTGCACAGACTCAATAGCCTGAGCAGGGGTTCGTTTGGATTTTCTTTGGTAGGTGAGGGTGATTTGTGGTCTTTTTAGAGGTAAGGATAAAAGAGGTGTGGGTTCAACACTAGCTTGTGTTGCTAGGTTGTCACCTTGAGCAATGAGCTCTAACATTTTGGGGACTAGGGCTGTTTCTACCCCTGAGAAGCCTACAGTTGGCTTCTTCATTATTTTAAAGATGCGGGCTTCATCTGTCCCAATTTAAGAATATTACTTGTTTCCCTCAACTGTGAGCCCAGTTCACAGTTGAGAATGTGTTGAACATATCTAGGAAACATGTAATACTCTAAGGAGTCTAAGTTTGCAAGTAAATTAGTATAAACAAATTGAGAATACCTGAACTTGACCCCCTGAATCATTCCATGAACTATAAAGGAGAGATCCTCAGGAATCTGGTCCCACCCACCATGCTTGTTTGATAAGCTGTGGATAACCACATGAAGCAGGTATTTCCACTGGGATGAGACCTTCCCTTTCCTGAAGGTCTTTACAGAGAAATCTCCCTCATAGCCCATCTGCTCAAAGGAATGATTAACAGCTTCCTTTGGGAAGGACAACTCACCTTCTTCATCATCCAGCTGCAAATGATGGTTAATGATGGCCGGAGTGATGAAGATTGTCCTCCCTTGCACTGTGGCAGACAGTGCCTTCTCCCCATCCATAATGACCTCTTGGCAGGTCTTCCAGAATTCAAGCAAGTGATCCTCATACAGAGTAGGATCAATGGTCAGGGAGGTGAAATAGTTGGATAGAGTTAAGAATTGGCAAATCTCTGAGAAACTTGCATCTTTCTCAGAGCTTAACAGAGCAACTTGATTATGTTGCCTGTGAAGTTGCATGGAGAAATCTGGGTTGTTTCTGCGGTTAAGGTTGGCCATTTCAGAAGCTTAAGGGTGAAGAAAGGTAGAAAGCAAAGGCGGTTTAGAGAATTAGGTTTGAGGAATAGTGGAATTGAGGAAGATAGTGAGAAAGAGGGGGAACCGTTGGGTATTTATGTGAAAAGGGATTTGAACCAAAGTTAATGAAAGAGGATAAACTTTGAAATCCGGAAGTCGGTCCCACCTCTGAAAAAGTAGTTTACTTTTGCTCAAAAAGTAGTTTTCTTGGAATTCGAAAAGCTTCCGAAGGTAAATTGTCTTCGGAAGTTTTAATGAAAAAGCTTCCGAAGCTAAAATGGCTTCGGAAGATTTTCCTGAGAGTCTTGAAAATTTATGCTTCGGAAGAGAAATAAACCCTTGAATGCTTTGTATAAAGAACAACAAAGCTTCCGAGAGTTAATTTTGCTTCGGAAGGAAAAAGTCCTTAAAAACAAATAAGTGTCTGAGATAAGAATTTAAGCTTCGGAAGATGGGTTTAGACTTCTTCCGAAGGTAAAATCTCTTAGACAGTTATTTATTTTGAAGACATGTTTTCTTCCGAAGATAAAATTTTATCTTCCGAAGTATCAGAAAATTTCAAGAATCTAAGGAAAGTCTTCAAAAAGAATTTTACATCCAAAGAAAACATGAGCTTATGAAGTGATGAACTAGACAACTTAGGACACACATATTTTAAGAAGAAATAATTAGAATTAGTTTTAAGAAAAAGTCTACTCAAAGTTAATCATCCCAATAGCTGATATCAGATATTTAAATCTCTGTTCATCAAAAGCTTTTGTGAACAGATCAGCATATTGTTCATCTGTATGAACTTTGACTAGTTTAATTAATCCCTTTTCATAGTTATCTCTTATTAAATGATACCTGATGTTGATGTGTTTGGTCCTTGAGTGCTGCACAGGGTTCTCAGTGATAGAGATAGCACTATTGTTGTCTATGTGGATAGGAGTCTCTTTGAAGTTAAATCCATAGTCCAGCATCTGATTTTGAATCCAAAGCACTTGAGCACAGCAGCTTGCAGCAGCAATGTATTCAGCCTCAGCAGTTGATGCAGACACACAGGATTGTTTCTTGCATTGCCATGAGACAACCCTTCCACCAAGGAATTGACATCCCCCAGATGTAGACTTTGCAGTCATGTTGCAACCACCATAATCACTATCTGTATAAGCATACAGATTGAAGTTAGGATTCTTTGGATACCATAGACCAAGTGTTGAAGCACCTTTGAGGTATCTTAAAATCCTTTTCACAGTGATTAAGTGAGACATCTTAGGGTTGGCTTGATATCTTGCACAAATACATGTAGCAAACATGATATCAGGCCTGCTAGCTGTAAGATACATAAGAGACCCAATCATAGCCCTGTATAAATGTTCATCTACACACTCCCCCTCAAGATCAGGTCCAAGGGAGTGGTTTCTGGCTATGGGTGTCTTAGCAATCTTACAATCAGTCATGTTGAACCTCTTGAGTATGTCTTGAACATACTTTGACTGACTTATGAAGATGCCATCTTCAACCTGCTTCACTTGAATTCCCAGAAAGAAATTGAGTTCTCCCATTGAACTCATTTCAAATCTGTCTTTCATCAGCTTCTCAAAGTCTTTGCAGAGCTTTGGATTAGTTGAACCAAAGATGATGTCATCTACATATACTTGAACTAGCAATAAGTCATTTCCCTGTCCTTTGATGAAGAGAGTTCCATCTATAGTACCTCTCCTGTATCCATGTTTACAAAGATACTCAGACAGTGTCTCATACCACTTCCTGGGTGCCTGATGCAGCCCATAAAGAGCTTTGTCAAGCTTGCAGACATAATCAGGATGATCAGGGTCTACAAAACCAGGTGGCTGTTTGACATAAACCTCTTCATCAATCACTCCATATAAGAAAGCACACTTTACATCAAGTTGAAAGACCTTGAAGTTCTTGGATGCAGCAAATGCCAGGAATATCCTAACAGCTTCTAGTCTTGCTACAGGAGCAAAGACATCAGTGTAGTCAATCCCTTCTTCTTGTGTGTATCCTTGAACAACTAGTCTTGCCTTGTTCTTGATGATGATTCCTCTATCATCCTTCTTATTCCTAAAAACCCATTTGGTTCCAATGGTAGTCTTCCCATGAGGAAGAGGACAAAGGTTCCAAACTTTCTGCCTTTTGAATTGAAGCAGCTCTTGTTGCATAGCTTCAACCCAACTTCCATCCTTTAGAGCTTCATCAACTTTCTTTGGCTCTATCTGAGATAAGAAACAAGAGTGAAGACAAACATTTGCTTCATGGGTTTGTCCTCTTGTTCTTACCCCTGTGACAACATCTCCAATGATGTTTGTGGTGGGGTGAGACTTGTGGATCCTTAGCTGAGGGATCACAGCAAGTTGCTGAGAAAGATCCAAATTTGAGAAATTTAGATCTGGCCTAGAAGATTCACCCTCCACATTATCACACTTATCAAGATTAACTTGATCCAATGAGTGTGTGACATCATTGATGTTGTCATCTATGGTGTGGTTATTAGCATCAAGGAATTCCTGATCACTATCACCATCACCATTGTTGTCTTCTACAATTGAGGTATCTTTATCTGGTTGGAGCCTCTGAGCTGGAATTTGAAGGCATACCAGATGTATCAGCTGAATTTGTCATTGTAGTGCTGATAGAAACCTCATTTGCTGAAGTAGTTCCAACTGGAGCTGAAGATGTATGAGTTGAGGGTCTTCCTAGCTCAAATCTTGGATCAGGATCACCTGTATTTAATTTTCTGCAGATCCTGAAACATGCTCACAAGATTTGTTAAAACAGTTGGTAACTAAATCAAGATCAAACAGCCAATCAGGACCAGAACCAGCCACACAGGTGTGTGTTCATTGAAAGTCACATTGGCTGACTCCTCAACAATTCTAGTTCTGAGATTGTATACTCTATAAGCCTTAGCTTGGGAAGAGTATCCAATGAAATGTCCATCATCTGATTTCTCAGCAAACTTGGCAATTTGATCCTTGGTATTCAAGATGGTGCAGGGACATCCAAATGACCTGAGAAAACCAATGAAAGGTTTCCTCTTGTGCCAAAGTTCATAAGGAGTCTTACATGTGTCTTAACTACTAAAACTCTGTTTTGCACATAGCAAGCAGTATTAACTGCCTCTGCCCAGAAGGTGATGGGCAGTTTAGAGTCAGACAACATAGTTCTTGCAGCTTCAATAAGTGTCCTGTTTCTCCTTCAGCAACTCCGTTTTGCTGAGGGGATCCTGGGAGCACTATATTGTCTTGTAATACCCTTTCATCACAAAATGTATCAAGGATTGGTTCTTGAATTCAGTTCCTTGATCACATCTTATGGTTTTGACCTTGTGATCACATTGATTCTCAACTTTAAGATGAAATTCTTCAGAATCTCAGGGGTTTCATCCTTAGTTCTAAGAAAGAAAACCCAAGTGAATCTTGTAAAATCATCTGTGATCACCAACAGTAAGAGGTCCTTCCTAGACTCC
>JACVEC010000098.1:0-31516 GCA_025215565.1 Flaveria ramosissima | reverse complement strand
CATGCGTGGGTCGCGTGTTTGTGGCCGAACAATGGCAACTGTGTTTAATGTCCCCTCAACATCACACGTCTTACACACACCACGCACAAAAGAATTCACACACAACACCTACAGTCGCCGACAGACAGACGCACGACTCAACCTCCATACGCACGAATCAACCCTCAATCGTGCGAATAAACTTCATTCGTACGATTGAGCCTTCATTCGTTTGACTGGCATTCAGTCGTACCACACAACACCAATCGCACGACTCAACCTCCTATACGCACGAATCAACCTTCAATCGTGCGAATCAGCTACTTTCGTACGATTGAACCTTCATTCGTGCGATTGGACTCCAGTCGTGCGAACACGCACAATCGCATACATTCAGTCGGTCACCTGACTCAATCGCACACATACACACAGTCGCACGACTCAGTCGCATGACATACCCAGTCGCACAACTCAGTCGCACGATTGACTCAGACGCATGGTTCAGTCGCACGACTCACCCAGTCGCACGACTCAATCGCATGACAGACCCAGTCGCCTGGACAGCAGAATCGCGACTGTGGTCGGGCTCAGCAGCCTTCGGCTGCTCCAAACACGAGTCTCACACAACAAGGACTTCCGAAACACTCTACACACATGCACAAACAAGAAACACAAGCAAAAGACCTCACACGCACCCATACGACCTCATGTGTTCGGGTTGAACCCGAACACCCGAAACCCTAGTTTGGACAGCCGTGAATAAGCAAGAAAAGGGACAACCAATGTCGTCTACCTGCTAGAATAGAGTAGACTAGCTGTAGATGAAGTCTAGACGACGAAACGAGACTAAGCGGGTTGGATTGGTGCTAGATGAAGAAGATGTGAAGAAGAAGGTGAAGAAGATGAGAAGGAGGTGATGAATGCTGGAAAATGGGTTTATATACCCAGCCAAAGTTTGCAAAATGACAAGTTTAGTCCCTGCACTTAACCCCCGAGTTTCCCAATTTGTTTTCGGTTGAAACGACTTTGTTAGGTTAATTATATTAATTATAAAATGCATTTATGATATTTATAACTTAAAATGGTTTTATTAGTGACGTTAATTTTATATAAAAATGATATATTTGGCGGTTACGATGTTGAAAGTTTTTTAAAGTTTTTAAGGATAGCATATGATTACAATGAAAGCACAATCACAACGATGATAAAACAAGCATGATATCCACATAAAGAGTTAATAAAGATGAGGAATGATCGATCAAGGAATAGTTAACGGAAAACCACGTTAATTGACGGACCTTAAGGTGACGGATGTCACCCCCAAACACAATGAATTCACATTGGAAAATCCACACCAGTGACAAAACTTTTCTTTTTTTTTCTTAACTCCCTCTTTAACTTACCCTACTCTGCTTTTCTTCCTTTCTTCATGATCGACGCCGTCGATCATTATTCCTTAATTTTGATGCCTGTGCCTCCACATATATCAAAATTTTTGTTTTTATCGTGACCTTCGACCTAAATCAATTTTTTTGGGTTTGGATCGCTTCCACATACCAGTTTTGTTGTCTAGGATCAAATCAAATAGGATTAACATTTGATTAAGAATATTTTTCAAGTAGTTTTTTAGTAACTAATAATTTTTAAAGGGGAATTCCCAAAATATCACTTTTAATACTTTTCTTACTCAAAATGTCTCTTTGACTAATTTGTTATAAAAATTCCTCACTTTAGAATCATCCGAACGGTAAAAGGTCGCCGATCTTAAATAGAGTCGTCTGAACCTTAAAAGAGTCGTCCGAATGTAAATTGGATCATTGAAACTTTAATAGAGGCATCCGAACATAAATATTCAAACTTTGAAGGAGTTGTTCGACCATGTTTAAGTTTGATCGAACTTATTAGTAACATGTTTGTTGAACTTAAGATAGGTTAGGTCGAACTTTAAATAGGTTCGATCAACCATATTTGGACACATGACAAAATCTTTCTGTTAAATGAAAGTTCTGACAACTTTATTGGATTGAGATATTTTTAAGAATGACTTGGTAAACAGACATTTTATATTGTAGAGATGTTTCGAGAATTTTTTTTTAGAAAGGGAATGGCCAATATATATTGTATTTATTGGATCATGCCCTTAAAAAGAAGTTATCGGATCATATTTTTCGAAGTCGTTTACCGGTCCCAATACCTTCACACGTGATCTATTGTTGACATGTGTAATAAAATATTTTTTGCATTATCGTCCAAAGTGGTATTGCATAGTTGCATTAATGGAATACCTAGCCTAGGCCATTTGTGGATAATTAAACATCAAATGGTAATACACTCGCGTCTAACAATTTAACACAGAAAATTGTAATTGGACATTTAAAAAAAAAGATGAAAGCTATGTTCCTTGCATGAAACATAAACATACGGTTTATATTTAATTATATTTAAATAAATTGGGCTTATGTAACGTGAGTCTCAAGTATTACCTGGCTTTTACATATACAAACCCACCCTGCTCAGTTTTTATCCACATTTATCATTGTTTGTTGTAGTAACAAGAAAACAAGATGCATCTCATAAAGATACTTTTCTTTGTGCTAGTATCATTCTCTCATGTAGTCCTTTTCTGGTTTTTCACCTTTTAACACCTCGGCTATACCCGTAACAAGGATGCCACCACATCTCTTCATGAAATTAGTTTGCGGTTGACGAAGCCATCATGGGAAGGAATATCCTCTTATCTTATCGACCTTGATGCTCCTTCACATGGAGAGATTTGCGTTGTGCATTGTTCAGAGGTAGTTTGTTGGTTAAAGGAAGGATGTAGATTTCCATTATCTTGTGACAACAATTTGTCCAAAGAAGCAAATTCTTATAGTACTAAACCTATCTGCCCTTCGCTAAATATCACCGCAACAAATGGTTGTAGAATATGTCCCGTCACTCCCTTGAACCCTGTATCAAACACGTGCACACTATCACAACTAACCACTGATTTAGTCAATTTCTATATAACTAATGGTTGGAACTCATACACAGGCACATATCCTGGACTCGGAATACCATTCGTATTATAATGCGCGCCTTCTTCCTTGTTGAGATCCTTCGTAAAGGTGTCCATGGTGTTGCATCCTTTTCTTGGTCTGCTTTGTCTCTTCCTAGTCAACTTTCATTTCCCACAGTAGCCGATAATTTGCACTTTGTCTACCCAGTTTGTCTTTGGCTCCAGGGGTCATATTTATAGGAAAAATGCCATTTTATTTTACTCCTTTTCTAAATCTTGATATCAGAACCATTCTTTCTTACACTCCCATGATTAGAAAGAGTTCCAAATTGCTAGGATATTATATCTAAATAGACGAAATATCAATCAAAGGAACATGAATTGCTTTGAAAAGTAAATCCATGGAGCTTAGTACTGTTGTGCCTTACGATACACTTAGAAGTGATATCTATAAAGCTGTAGTTACAGGTTTTTCTAATGCTACTAAGAACATCCCTCGAGTAATCGCGGTAGAACCCTTTAATCTATGTCTAAAAGATAGTATGATTGGGTCTGTTAGAGCAGGGTTTCGTGTTCCCAACATTGATCTTGAAACAGAAAGTGGAAAGTGTGGACTATCTTGGGAGATAATTCGATGAAGCGCACTGGCAATGGTGTAGCTTGTCTTGTCTTTATTGATGGCTGTTTAAGAGTGAAAGATGCAATTGTGATGGGGACGTTTCACATGGAAAATAATTTCTTGTTGTTGATATGGCAAATCACAGAATTGGGTTTTAGCTCTTCGTTATTAGCTCGAGGAACCTCTTGTAGCAGCTTCAAATTAACTAAATTTCTAATATGACTTCATATTGACAATGTCTAGTGAAATAATAGAATAATTTTTCGCGCATGAATCACTAGATTTCTACTTGAGTGTCATGTGTTTTTTCATTAGTAGTAATGGAATATATATGGTTTGACTCACATCAATTACGTTTTGTATTAAGTTTTACAAAGTGAGATAGTTGTGATTAGTCTGGTTTGATTTTTACATAGAGAGGGTGAGGTAAATTGAAGAATGGGTTGAAAAATTATGATAATTTTTATAGTAATGCATAGATTATTAGTGAAATACTTTTATGATATAAATTAAAATTTGGAGGAAAGAACAAAAGTAATGGTATAGGAAAGATACGAGCACATAAGCATAAGGACATCTGATGGTTCACATGAATATCTAGTGGTTCGAGTAAGTGTGAAACAATCCGACTTACGTTTACGTGAATTATGCATGAAATTTATGGTTTTAAAGTTTAGATCATATATTACTAAAAGTAGAAACTTTAATTCTCTAGAACTTAGAGTTTTGGGATTTCTTGATGTTTTTGTGCTTTGATGATTGATATGATCTACTTTAAGCGTATATATGAGGAATCAATGAGTGGATTTGATGAAATTTGGGTTGTTGGATACTATTTTCTCGAAGTGAAAACTTTATTGATATGTTTAATAGGATTTCATGAATTAGGCATCGTATGAATGCTATCTTGGTAATGTTTTTAGTGTTTGGGAAGTAATGGTGCAATGTGTTGAAGCTATGTTAGAAAATTAGGGTTTTATACTGTGATAATGCTATTTGGTAAGGTTTGTAGCACTTTTCGGCTTAATGTCAATACTGATGATGCTATTAAGCTTCATCTTTTCTCGTTCTCACTCACTATCAGGCCGCTGCTTTGTTGGACTCTCTCCCACATAGATCCATCACTACTTGGACCGATCTCCAGAACAAATTCATGTAGAAAAATTTCCCCCTACTCAGTCTACTCGTCCTAAAACTCTTATCTATGCTTTCACTGAGCAGACATGGGGGGTCCTTCTATGAGACATGGGACCAATTCAAGGGACTTCTGAATAAGTTCCTAAACTATGTTCTTGAGGACTATAGAGTCGTGTAGAAATTCTATAATACAGTTTATGAATGAGCAGGAGGCTTGTTGATTCCACAGCTAGTGGTAACATGGTGAAAACCAAAGATGCTTCTAAGTGTCTTAAGATTATAAAGGATCTAGTCATTAGAACTTGCACTGTGCCTTGCCCTAGGGCGTTATTGCTGCCCCTAAAGGTACTCACACGGAAGATTCTAGCATAGCCTTAGCTGACCGGGTAGAGTCCTTAGCAAATAGGGTATATGACGTTCAGGTTAAGATAATTCTAAGTATGAGGTTTGTAAAGGTGGGCATGAGAAGATTGATTGACCTGTATGATCTAAGGAGGAGTTGAGTTTTATCCATAACCAGGGACTAGGCCAACATTACAACTCTAGACGACAGCCACGCTAGACCTCGAACTGGAGAGCTTGGATTCCTTCTAGATTTCAGCCCTGTTAGAGTTTATTCTAGACTCTGGTAGATGGATAGAGTAGTGAAGAGTATAAGTCTAAGCAGAGTGAGTTCTTAAAGAGAAATGAGAAACGCTAGAGTAGGACTAACAAACTCCTAGAGTCGATTGTTATGTAGGGTGAGGCTATACATCAGGAGCAGGTGAAAAAAACCTAGGAGTTTCAGCTGACGTTTTGGAATGGGGGTTCCACCATTAAGAGTCTAGAGAGAATGGTAGGGGCGATAGCTAATAGGATGACTGAGAGACCTACAGAATCATTCCCTAGTAGCACCCAGGTTAACCCACATCCCATTACAAAGGTGGTGACTACTAGGAGTGATCAGAAGTTAGAGGTAAAGAATTAGTTGAGGTTGAGGAACCGATCGATGAGGAGATGATACAAAGACTCTTACTAGCGATGTGCACCCTAGGTTGTGCGCAACAAGTACAACACAGTCTAACGAGTCTTCGGTAGAGAAGAAGAGAAGGAGCCACCTAGAGTTTATAAACCCATAGTTCCTGACTATGTTAGGCTTTTAGCTAAAAACAACTCTATTAAGTATGCTTAAGAAACTCCATATGAACCTTTCTTTCATCGAGGCTCTAGCTAACACCCAAAAATGCATAGTTACTCGAGGATCTTCTTACGAACAACAAGAAACTAAAGGAGCTGTCTACTATCACTCTTAGTGAGGAGTGTTCTACAGTCTTGTAAAACAAGCTTCCTAAGAAGATGACCAACCTAGGTAGCTTTACCATTCTGTGTCTGCTGAGTAATCTTACTATCAACCATGTGTTGACTGACTTAGGAGCTAGCATTAACCTAATGTCTTATAGAATTGAAATTCTAGTTCTAAATAAAAGATAGAACCACTCAACCATGCTGAATGTAGTATATATTTCAGGTAAATCCAAATGTAGCTTAGCTTGTGATGCATGGGCATGAATAGCCTCCCGGATTTAAACACTAGCATCTCGTTGAGAGTTTTTTATGATACAAATGTTTCGAACAGAGACCAGATTACATAATAGATTAGTTAAAGTGAGTCTTGCTAGTGTTCGACTTTCTAGGATTCTACTACTCATAGGAAATTTATTGTCTAAGAATTGTGGTTATGATGCATGAAATCAACTGTGAGATTTCTTGGAAACGAGGCCTTACTTGCCCGAGTAATATGGAGTCTTTCAAAGAAGGTGAACATTGGAAGTTGTTGACCAAGAGTGAAGTGCATGTTGGCACATATTATGGAGTTGAAGTTATTTTTATTCTCTATTTAATTGTTTCTTTTCATTCCATTATATCCAGTCAAAATTTCCTTTGTGTTTATTTTAACAAACAACAATGTTTATCATTCAATAAGAAATCAAGCATTTGACTAAATTTCTTTATTACATTTTCATCTCATATTACTTATCTAGTTTCCAACCACCTCTAATTTTTGGTTCCTTTTCCTTATAATTCTATAATCTTTTCAATACCCATTATGGCATTAATATTTTTACTAACGTCATAATTCTTAGATAGAGATTTCTTACCATTATGTGGTTCTAGGCTTCCAGCAACCGTTAACCACAAACGATGTACCATTTCATGGATTCACTTCAAATTCTACGATCATAAACAATATGTAGTCTTGTTCATCTTCTCATCTTTGACTTCTACTTGCTTTTGGCAATACCTCTAGCAATCAGCTCTGAGATGGCCATACCTACTCTTCCTTAAATGATTCCATTCCTCAGTTGATTCTAGCTAAAGTGTACTTATAGCAATCCCATGATTTGATCAAAGGGGAGTGTGCTAAGATCCTTTGATTTGTTTATCGTTATTACTACGTGATCCTATCGTTGTGGGAAAATTGTCCCAAGTTTCTCTACCATGGTTTAACCTGACACTACTTCACCATATGCACGGTCTTAGTTTACAATCCTCATTGTTTTTAATAAGAAATTTGCAACTCCGTCCTTTATTAGGAGAGTTTCAAATTCTCCTCTCAACCCTTGCAACTTCTTTTTCCTAGCTTTTAAGTGACCTTGATATTCAGTTTGTAGCAAATTCTGTGCTTTTTTAGACATCATGGTGGCTATAATATTGCCAACATCGAATCATTATAGGATTAACATTTGTTAAAAGTATGCATATTAATGTGCAGTGAATTAGTGAAAAACATGAACAAAAGATACACACCCAAACACATGAATTCACATTGGAAAATCCACACCAGTGACAAAACTTTTGTTTTTTCTTAACTCCCTCTTTAACTTGCCCTACTCTCCTTTTCTTCCTTTCTTCATGATCGACGCCGTTGATCATTATTTTTTAATTTTGATGTTTGTGCCTCCACATATATCAAAATTTTTGTTTTTATCGTGGCCTTCGACCTAAATCAAATTTTTTGGGTTTGGGTCGCTTCCACGTACCATTTTTAATGCCTAGGATCAAATCAAAATAGGATTAACATTTGATTAAGAATATTTTTCAAGTAGTTTTTGGTAATTAATTAATTTTTTAAAGGGGGAATTCCCAGAATATCACTTTTAGTACTTTTCTTACTCAAAATGTCTCTTTGACTAATCTATTATAAAAATGTCCTCACTTTAGAATCATCCGAACGGTAAACATGGTCGTCCGATCTTAAATAGGGTCGTCGGAACCTTAAATAGAGTCGTCCGAATGTAAATTGGATCATTGAAACTTTAAATAGAGGCGTCCGAACATAAATATAATCGTTCAAACTTTGAACGGGGTTGTTCGACCATGTTTAAGTTTGATCGAACTTATTAGTAAACATGTTTGGTTGAACTTAAGATAGGTTAGGTCGAACTTTAAATAGGTTCGATCAACCATATTTGGACACATGCACAAATCTTTTCTGTTAAATGAAAGTTCTGACAACTCTATTGGATTGAGATATTTTTAAGAATGACTTGGTAAAAAGACATTTTATATTGTAGAGATGTTTCGAGACTTTTTCTTTCTTTAAAAAGGGAATGGCCAATACATATTTTATTTATTGGATCGTGCCCTTAAAAACAGAAGTTATCGGATCATATTTTTCGAAGTCGTTTACCCGGTCAATACCTTCACACGTGATCTATTGTTGACATGTGTAATAATATATCTTTTTGCATTATCGTCCAAAAGTGTATTGCATAGTTGCATTAATGGAATACCTAGCCTAGGCCAATTGTGGATAATTAAACATCACATGGTGATACACTCGCGTCTAACAATTTAACAACGGAAAATTGTAATTGGACATTTAAAAAAAAGATGGCAGCTATGTTCCTTGCATGAAACATAATACCAACGGTGTATATTTAATTGTATTTAATAAAATAGAGCTTATGTAACGTGAGTCTCAAGTATTACCTGGCTTTTACATATACAAACCCACCCTGCTCAGTTTTATCAACATTTATCATTGTTTGTTGTAGTAACAAGAAAGCAAGATGCATCTCATAAAGATACTTTTCTTTGTGCTAGTATCATTCTCTCATGTAGTCCTTTCCTGGTTTTCACCTTTTAACACCTCGGCTATACCCGTAACAAAGGATGCCACCACATCTCTTCATGAAATTAGTTTGCGGTTGACGAAGCCATCATGGGAAGGAATATCCTCTTATCTTATCGACCTCGAGGCTCCTTCACATGGAGAGATTGCGTTGTGCGTCGCTCATATGTGGTTTGTTTGTTAGAGGAAGGATGTAGATTTCCATTATCTTGTGACAACAATTTGTGCAAAGAAGCACATTCTTATAGTACTAAACATATATGCCCTTCGCTAAATATCACCGCAACATATGGTTGTAGAATATGTGCCGTCACTCCTTTGAACCCTGTATCAAACACGTGCACACTATCACAACTAACCACTGATTTGGTCGATTTCTATATAACTAATGGTTGGAACTCATACACAAGCGCATATCCTGGACTGGGAATACCATTCGTATTATCATGTGCGACATCTTCCTAGTTGAGATCCTTTTATAAAGGTGTCCATGGTGTTGCATCCTTTTCTTGGTCTGCTTTGTCTCTTCCTCGTCAACTTTCATTTCCCACAATAGCCGATAAATTTGCACTTTGTCTACCCAGTTGTCTTTGGCTCCAGGGGTCATATTTTTAGAAAAAATGCCATTTTATTTTACTCCTTTTCTAAATCTTGATATCAGAACCATTCTTTCTTACACTCCCATGATCAGAAAGAGTTCCAAATTGCTAGGATATTATATCAAAATAAACGAAATATCAATCAAAGGAACACGAATTGCTTTGAAAAGTAAATCCATGAAGCTTAGTATTGTTGTGCCTTACACCACAATCAGAAGTGATATCTATAAAGCTGTAGTTAGAGGTTTTTCTAATGCTACTAAGAACATCCCTCGAGTAATCGCGGTACAACCCTTTAATCTATGTCTAAAAGATAGTATGATTGGGTCTGTTAGAGCAGGGTTTTGTCTTCCCAACATTGATCTTGAAACAGAAAGTGGAAAGGTGTGGACTATCTTGGGAGATAATTCGATGAAGTGCACTGGCAATAGTGTAGCTTGTCTTGTCTTTATCGATGGCGGTTTAAGAGTGAAAGATGCAATTGTGATGGGGATGTTTTAGATGGAAAATAATTTCTTGTTGTTTGATATGGCAAATCAGAAGTTGGGGTTTAGCTCTTCTTTATTAGCTCGAGGAACCTCTTGTAGCAGCTTCAACTTAACTAAATTTCTAATATGACTTCATATTGACAATGTATAGTGAAATAATAGAATAAATTTTCGCATATGAATCACTAGATTTCTACGTGAGTGTCATGTGTTTTTCATTAGTAGTAATGGAATATATATGGTTTGACTCACATCAATTACAGTTTTGTTTTAAGTTTTATAAAGTGAGATAGTTGTGATTTGTCTGGTTTGATTTTTACATAGAGAGGGCGAGGTAAATTGAAGAATGGGTTGAAAAATTATGACAATTTTTATAGTAATTCTTAGATTATTATTGAAATAATTTTATGATATAAATTAAAATCTGGAAGAAAGAACAAAAGTAATGGTATAGGAAAGATAGGAGCACATAAGCATAAGGACATCTGATGGTTCACATGAATATCTAGTGGTTCGAGTAAGTGTGAACAAATCCAACTTACGTTTACGTGAATTATGCATGAAATTTATGGTTTTAAAGTTTAGATCATATATTACTAAAATTAGAAACTTTAATTCTCTAGAACTTAGAGTTTTGGGATTTCTTGATGTTTTTGTGCTTTGATGATTGATATGATCTACTTTAAGTGTATATATGAGGAATCAATGAGTGGATTTGATGAAATTTGGGTTGTTGGATACTATTTTCTCGAAGTGAAAACTTTATTGATATGTTAGTAGGATTTCATGAATTAGGCATGCACTTGGTGTTAAAATCATTCAAGATTAATTGTTGATATCTGTTGGTCCATGTGATCGATGAACAGTACAATTGATATGATAATTTGATCAATATCAAACACACAATCCAAACAACAACAATTGAGAATGAATAAGATGAATTAAGACATAATTGGTACTCAAATGAACAATCTCACTCAATAACAACAAGCACAATTGTATTTCAATGAAGTAACTGCTTAGAAATGGTAGCTTGCAACAGAATTCCAGGATTCGGTTTTTGCAAGCTTACCATACAAAGTGAAATAACAATAGTATATATAGCAGTCATAGTTTCGCTGACAGTTTCGCTACCAGCGAAACTGTCATGCCGAAACTATAGTTTCGCCCGGCAGAACACAAGTTCGCCGGGTAAACCAAAACAGCAAACTGTGAGCGAATGTATAGATTCGCTCACAGTTTCGCTGGACTGCCAAAACTGCTAATTACTAACAAAATACAAAATGAAACTAACAAAAGTCCTATTACAATGTAAAGTAAACATCTATACTAAAGTGAGTCCAACCTAACATGATCTTCAATACTCCCCCTAGGTTGGACCTCACTATCTTCACTTCTCTTGATTTGACTCGTCGGCTCCGGTTTCCTCTGCTACTGTTGGTCTATCTTCATCACCTCCCGCAGCAACATCTTTAGAAGCTTCAGCCACTGATCCTCCAAGGTTAGTTCCTGCATCACCAGCTTCCTCAGAATGACCACTAGCTCTAGCAAACTGCCTGGTCATGTCTTGAACATCCATGGCAAAGTCATCTTGTGCTCTCACCTTTTCAGCCAAACTCTTTACCTCCGCCCGTACTCCTCTTATTTTGTTTGCCACATTCATAAACAAGCTTGCCTCTTTTCTTGTTTCCTCTCCTGCCCCAGCCTTAATATGATTTTCACAAAGAGTCAAGAGATCTTCATCACTGAAGCTGAATAACTCCATCGGGTCAAACACCCTAAACTCTTTTCCATGTTTGGCTCTAATCACCGCCTCGCCAGTGTTATTATCATAAAACCACTTTTCAAAGTCCTGTAAACGTTGGGGAAGAGGATCAGCCAATCTTACCCTGTTTACAATCTTTGGTGGTTTGACTCTCAAAACAATCCTCCCTTTGCCAGTCTCCCAGTCTTTATCTTTCTTCGATCTTTTTCGTTCAGCCTTCATGTATCCAAATGATTCAAAATTATCATTAAGTCCATTTTTAATTTCCTTCTCAAGAAATACTGCCCTTTCACTTAAATGAGCATTAATCAAAGGCAAGGTGGCCAACCGTCTCAGATCCCATTTAGGCAAGGTCTTAAAAGCCTTTCTCTTGAGCATGTAGCTGATATTACCTCCTCTTCTTTTAATCATAAACATCTTTAAGCTAGGATTATAACACCAACTTATTATCTTCTTGTCTGCCTCTTTCCTGCTTAAACCTTCCATATTTTGAAACAAAGGAGTAAGTTCTTCAGCCTCCTTCTCCTTCACCAACCAGTCACTCTTATCCATCTCAAACACATCACCTTCATCATCCCCCTTCTTAGCAACATACACCAGTGGTCTCTCATCTACTTCATAAAACTCTGGTTCAGAATCATAATCAACCAATTGCTCATCCTCCTCTTCTTCATCAATCAAACTTTTTCCTTTATCAGACACTCCCTCAGTGGTAGCTGTAACAACCACTTCTTCACCCACAATATCCTTATCAAAATCAAACTGTAGGTTAACAAACCCAGCTTCAATAATATCATCATCCTCATTTCTTCCAGCATCTTCTCTTGGGATCTCTTGTTCCCCTGCTTCAGTATCAGCTGCTCCAGAAGTGCCCTCTCCTACCTTGGATGAAGTACCCACATTCAAGAATGAGTACTTAGATATATCAGTCATATCATCTAACTCAGATTGAGTTAGTTGACTAGGTAGGCCAGCTGCAGCTTTCATCTGAGAAATTTCTTCAAACAATTTCTTAATCAAATTATTCTGGTCAACCAACATCTTTTTCATTCCTCAATTACCTCATCCTTCTGTTTTTCCCTAATCTCCTGATTCGTCAGTTTAGTCTTTATCATACTCAACTCATTTGCCAATGAAGTATTTAGATTACGAATCACATCCTCATCAAGACCAGCACTAGCCTCTTTCCTGGCTGTGAATCCCTCGTGTCGATGTTTTGTTCTCCGTTCAGGCTCAACAAAGTCAGTTTTCTTTTTAGATCTCCGTTCTTTCTCCACCCTTATCTCCTCTGCTTGTGCATCTATATCTTCTTCGAAATCATAATCTTTCTCTTTTGCATATCTCTTTCTCTTCTTAGCTGCATCAGCTTGTTGCACCCTTGTTTCCTCAGCCCTTTTGTTTTCAGACTCATCGACCCGTCTGATATAATTCCAGCGTTCTGGGGGGTACATATTTTCCCAGAGATGGGTGATTTTACCACTGAAATCATGGCGGATAGCACAGCAATCAGCAAATATCCGAGGGTTCATCTGCACTAATCTCTTGACCTCACCATGTTTAGGAACATCAGAAATAAGATCATCAATAATCATCTTAATAAAGCGAGGATATAACAACCATTTATCCTTCTTCACAGCCATCACATTCTCTGCCATACACGCAAAGATCAGTTTAGCAATGTTTGCTTTCTCCCCTTTACAACATATCACCATGGCTTTGGCCCAGTCAAGATTAAGTCCATCGGATCCACCCTTACGGTGATCTAAGCACATAATAAAAACGTGAGCTATATATCTCCATTCCTTAGATAAAAAAGACTTTTTAATCTCCTTCCTCGAACCAAAAGCTGGTCCCTCATATCCCATTTGTCTGAAAGCTTGGAATACTTCAGACTCCGTCATATCCACTTCATCACCAGTATCATCTTCTAGTCTAAGAATCCTCGACACGCTCTCAGCAGTAATAGTTATATCATGATCAATCACTCTAGCTGTGATTCTCTGAACATCTCCTCCAGTGTTGTATTCTGCTGATCTCTAAAAATCTCTAATATGAAGATCATAGATAGTGGGTGAGTGAGAGATAGCATATGCAATGGGTGATCTCTGAAGCCATCTAATACAGTCACGAAATCCGGCCGCCTTTGGAAGAGTATCGTCTAATATGGCAGTGATGTTATTCCTCTCATCAAACTTGAGATTCGCCATGATAACCTGAAAAGAACAACAAATAAATTTGAATAAGAAATACTGAAAATAAGAAAATAAGACAAAAACATAAGAAACAATCAGTTTCGGCAAGCGAAACAATAGTTTCGCTCACTAAGACATGATAGTTTCGGTGAATCAAAGACAATTTCGACAAGGAAAACAAACAGTTTCGACAAGCGAAACTATAATTTCGCTCATTGAAACTTGTTATTTTCGCAGAGCAAAAGGTAGTTTCGACAAGATTAGAATGAATTAAAGCAGTTTCGCAATTAGTTTCACCAAATATTAATTTAGTTTCGCTATTACAAATTAGTTTCGCTGACATAAGAAAATACAAGCGAAACTGTGTAAATTAAAGATTAGTCATTGCGAAATTAGAGAAGATATGGCGAAACTGTTAAGTTCGCTCAGACAGCATAACTTTACAGTTTCGCAGAAAAGATGTGAACTTTCGTTCAATTTCGCAGAGAAATTAGTAGTTTCGCTGAACGAACAGCGAAACCACCGAAGAGACACAATCTAGATTACTTAAGAATAGATGATTTAATCCAGATTAGAGAGTGAATCAGTGATCGAAACTCACATACGAAGTGAATCTCACGAAAAATCAGTCCAAATCACAAACACAAGTCAAAATCGCCTTAAAAATTACGGATAAACCCTAAAAGTGAAACTGAGCGATTGTGCGAAATTATGAGAGAAAATTCGCAAACATGACTTATATAGCAAATAGTTTCGCAGACAGCGAAACTATAAATTCGTCTGGCGAATTTACAGTTTCGCCCAGTGAAACTGTAATTTCGCTAGGAGATAACTGATTAACAACTTATTAGCCAACCTAGCGAAATTGCAGTTTCGCTTTGCGAAATTGTTAGCGAAAGAATAATTTCGCACCCCCTAATTTATTATTATTATTATTATTATTATTATTATTATATTTTTATTTTTTTTATTTATTATTATTATTATTATTTTTTAATAAAATTTTTTTTTTTAAATTATAATACTTAAAGGAAGCACATCAAATAATGAGATCTAAAATAATCAGAGATCACATTCTCTAAATATTTTAAAACATAAAGATGATCAAAAAGTCATCTACCAGTCATGAGATCATACTGAATACAAGATCTGATCACAATCTGCACAGAAACAACTGAAATTAGAACAAATCAATAACGATTGCAGATATAATTGTCCACTTAAACTCATGCCTTATCCTTTTTTTACCAACAGCTTATGATTCATTTAAGGTTCGATTAGATGCTTTAGAATGCTAAGACCCCACAATCATTTGGTAAAAACCCTCACCCAACCTCAGGATTTCTTGAATTATGAATCAATCTTCATAGAACAAGGTTTGTGGATTAGTGTGCAAATGATTATAAACAGAATATTTCATTCTGAGAGAAATTCATCGATAAGATGATTTGACATAATTATATCAAAATGGTGAGAGCTCCAGATCTATACTCACGTATAACAGAGGAGATAACCATTTGATCATGTGCTGATGAGAGCTCCAGGTCAGTACTATCGTACAGCAGAGGAGATCATCACTCCAGGTCAGTACTCACGTACAGCAGAGGAGATAAGCACAGACACAAGACATCTTAACACTAAATAAACCAGCAAATGGTGATGACATAACAAAGCAAAATGAACGAAACATTCATTCTCAATCCAATTTTTGTCAGGACTCGGTTTTTGTGCAATCCAAAATGATTGAGTAAATCCAGACATTCTTAAGCATGAAGTTTAATTTAATCATAAAGCTGCTGTCTACTTCATTCATCAGGCTGAGTCTATCAAGCATATCGTTAAAGAATCTGATCCATTTCCCCCTTTTTTTTATTGTGAAACAGAATCCAGTAACAGTTACTATCATTTCTCATAGAAGTACTGGTCATGTAAATAAAAATATTTAGAGAATATACAATCATTTCTCATCATGTTAAATTTCGATCTTAGAATAATGATATTACTCCCCCAAATTTTTATTTTCATATTTCTATTATTATAAATGAATTTTAATTTTAATTTTTATTATTTTTTTTGTTTTTTTTTTATTATCAAAGAAATAGAAAATGAAAATTTAAAAAGATATTAACCCAAGCATATAAATCAATTTATAAAAACGAGGTTTATCAATTGTTTTTGTGAAAAGATCAGCTTTTTGATTTTTTGTATCGATGGGTATAATATTAATGAAACCCTTCTCTTGAGCATCACGAATCGCATGAATTCGTGTTTCAATATGCTTTGTGCGGGAATGATGAATGGGATTTTTAGCAATTCCAATGGCAGCCTCATTGTCACAGAATAAAGGTGTATGAAGGAAATTAATTCCATAATCAATCATTTGGTGTTGGATCCAGAGAACTTGAGAGCAGCAGCTGGATGCAGCAATATATTCAGCTTCCCCTGTAGAAAGAGAAACAGTAGTTTGTTTCTTGCTCTGCCAGGATACCAGACAATTTCCCAAATATTGACAACCTCCAAACACAGATTTTCTGTTTAACCTGCAACCATTGGAATCACTATCAGAGTAAGCATGTAAATCAAAATTTCCACCATATGGATACCACAGTCCGAGACGAGACGATCCTTTGAGATAACGAAATATTCGTTTGACAGCTTTCTCATGAGATTCCTTTGGAGCCGACTGATATCTAGCACAGTAACCAACAGCGAAAGTGATATCAGGACGACTTGCAGTAAGATACATGAGAGAGCCAATCATAGACCGAAAAAGATGAGGATCAACTGGTTTTCCATTTTCATCCGGAGTGAGACAGGTTTGAGCAGTAAAAGGTGTCATCTCAGTAGACGCATCATCCATCTTAAATTTCTTCAGAATATCTTTAATGTACTTCTCTTGATGAATAAGAATTCCTTCTTTCTGTTGTTCAACTTGCAATCCAAGAAAGAAACACATTTCACCCATCATACTCATTTCAAACCTTTGGCTCATCACTTCTTCGAACTCTCTACACAATTGAGAGTTTGTAGATCCAAAAATAATATCATCGACATACACTTGAACAAAGATCATTTCACCATTCACCTCTCTTTTAAATAAGGTCATATCAATGGTACCACGAGAGTAACCATTGCTTAGAAGATATTGCGTAAGAGTCTCATACCAGATTCTGGGTGCTTGATGAAGACCATACAAAGATTTATCAAGCTTATACACTTTATCAGAAAAATCAGGATCTTCAAAGCCTGGTGGTTGACACACATATATCTCCTCATCAATGTCTCCGTAGAGGAAAGCACATTTCACATCCATCTGGTAAACTTTGAATTGTTTATGAGCAGCATGAGCAAGAAATATTCTGATTGCTTCAAGACGAGCAACTGGAGCAAAGACTTCTGTATAATCAATTCCTTCTTCTTGAGCAAAGCCTTGCACTACAAGTCTAGATTTGTTTCGCACCACCACACCCCGATCATCTGGTTTGTCTTAAATACCCATTTTGTACCAATTGGATATTTGTTGGGAGGTAAATCAACTAAGGTCCAAACCTTAAGCTTTCTAAATTGTTAAAGTTCCAATTGCATAGATTCTACCCAACAAGGATCTTGTAGAGCAGCATGAACATTTTTTGGAACAATTTGAGAAATGAAGCATGAGAAAAGACAGACATTAATCAGACCAGATTGACTTCGCGTGCGAACACCATCAGAAACAGATCCAATCACATTATCAAGCGGATGATCTTTCAAAGTTTTGTAATCACTTGAAGAAGGAAAGATAGTTGAAGAAGTATCCGCCATAGCCGAAGAAAGATTAGATGAAGGTGTATCAATGACAGGTGTTGAATCAGGTAAGTTAGGAGATGTAGGAGATAAAGAATCAGATAATGGAGCTTGATCAGGCATTGGAGACGATGAGCTGACATCAGTTGAAACAGCATCATTTACTAGCGGGATGGATGGAACAGACGATGGAGATGATGGAATAATATTCGTTTGAGTACTTGGAATTGATGTATCATCATCGAAAATTGGCAAATTAAATGAATTGAACACAGTATTGGAGTCAAAGAACCATGCAGGTTCAGATTTCACTTCAGAAGGATTGGATTCTTGCCAATCAACATAGAATGACTCTTGAACAATTCGTGTTCTCTTGTTATAAACTCGGTACGCCTTTTGTGAAGAAGAGTATCCAACAAAATAACACTCGTCAGAAACAGCATCAAATTTTGTCTTTTGAGATTGAGTATTCAGAAGAGTACAAGAACAGCCAAATGGTCGAAAGAAATCAATTAGTGGCTTCCTCTTATGAAAAAGTTCATAAGGAGTCTTCACTTTATCTTTCACAATTAACACACTGTTTAGAACATAAGATGCACAATTAACAGCTTCAGCCCAAAAATAATGGGTAATGAGGATTCTATCAACATTGTACGAGCAGCTTCCACAAGAGTGCGATTCTTTCTTTCTGCAATACTGTTCTGCTGAGGTGTTCTTGCAGCACTAAATTGTCTCACAATCCCTTTTTGAGCACAAAATGAATCAAGAATCTGATTTTTAAATTCAGTCTCGTTGTCACTTCTTAATCCCATAACTCTTCTCTTACTAACTGATTCAATAGAAATGATTAATTTCTGCAATTCCTCTGCAACTTCACTCTTGTGTGCAAGAAACCTCACCCATGAATAACGTGAGAAATCATCTGTAACAACAAGACAAAAGGATTTTTTAGCAATTGATTTAACACTAATTGGCCCAAATAAATCAGTATGTAACAACTCAAGAGGACTTGATATGCTATTTAAAAGTTTGGGCTTATGAGGTTTCTTATGTTGTTTCCCTTTAGCACATGCCATGCATTTCTCAGTAACAGAAAAATCTTTTAAAGGAAGTCCTCTAACAAGATTGTTCTTTACTAATTTATTAATTATCTTAAAATTGACATGGCCTAAGCGACGATGCCACAAGAGTGACTCAGAGGTTGATGCTTTTGAGAGAAGACAAGTTGCAGTAGCCTTTGACTCATTTGAATTCATATCAAGAAGATATGTATCATGTTTCCTTGGAGCACGCATGAGAATTAAATCTTCCGGAATAGCTATCTCTGATTTTAAAAATAAACATTCGTCAGATTTAAATAGAACAGGAATGTCTTTATCACAAATTTGAGAGACACTCAGAAGATTAAAAGCCAATTCAGGAACATGGTTCACTTTTTCTGTTGATACATGTATGTCCCTAGATCATGATTTGTAATGTAATGAACTTGTCTGTCTGATTATGAAGTAATTGTAATCGATTAATGAAATGATATGAATTGGTTGTTACTTGTGATGTTTAATATTTCATTAATGAGTTGTGATTAAATTGATTGGGTTTGTGAATGTTTGAATGAGTGCACATTAAGTTATATTAAATAGAACATTCAAACTTAACTTAATGAAGTTCTCATGCGGATGGCCCATGCGAATGGACCACACGCATGAATAACTTCATACGATTGACTCAATCGCACGACTGAACCAGGAGACTGGATCAGTCGTATGATTGACACATAAGATTGACTCAATCGCACGACTGAACACTCAGTCGTGCGGATGAATCAACCGCATGGTTCAATCGCACGATTAAACCATACTTATGGCCCAGTCGCACGATTGAACAATACTAACCTATAAATAGACCCAATTCGTGGGAAAACGTAAGCATTCATCCCATTACGATTCCAGACGTACCCTAGCCGTCCAGAAGCCTCCCAAATCGTTCTCCAAGTTCATAGAACACATCAGATCGGTTCCTAATCGATTTCTGACGTTGAAATCAATTCTTGATTGATTCATCGTGTGTTCTCACTGATTGGATCGCCAATCAAATAGGATTCCGCACTATTTGAGTTGGTTTAACACGCAATCACTCGGTATTTCGTTCAAATACCAGGTCCTAACAAGTGGTATCAGAGCTTTGGCTCTTGATTTCGTGTTGATTCAATCAAGATTGCATAAAAGTTTGTGTTTTTGCACGAAAAACGCAATCTTTTGCATCAAAAGTGATCTTGGACGTTCCCTGCTCATTGAAGTTCAGTTTCTACGGACTTAGACGATTTGGACTTGCAAAATTTCGAATTTTCACGGCTGAAACCCGTCAAACCTAGAAATTTTCGCAAAACAGCAGCTTCAGTCGCACGAGTGACCCAGTCACACGACTAGACTCATTCGCAGTGTTCATTCGCACGACTGGACCTAGTCGCACCCTCATTCGGCCGACTGAACCGTTCGTTCGCATAGCTCATACGCACCAGATTCATTCGCACGACTGAACCATTCGCCCTGTTCAGTCGCACGGTTGAACCAATCGCAGAGTTCATACGCACGATAAGACCATTCGCATCCTTCAGTCGCATCAGTTAAAGTTGATTTGATTAGACTCTAAGTTTATTAACCATGGAAGATCAGATGTCAGCCTTTACTGCGGGGAAGGACTCAAGAATTCAGAACCTGCTGCTGCTTGAGAGTGAGGTGGGTATTCACAATAAACCACCAAAGCTCTTGACTTTAGATGAGTTTCCTCACTGGAAACAACGTTTTGAGATCTACCTCAATGGAGTAGATCCTAATCTGTGGGAAGCTATCGAGGTTGGGTATAGTACACCGGTGGGAGCAGATGGAGTAAAATTAACGTTAAGTGGGATGACTGACACTCAGAAAGTAAAGTATAATGCTGAGAAAAGAGTTTATGCGATGATAACTCAGTCGATCCCCAAAGACATATTCCACCAGTACTCAGAGAACAAGCAGTCCAAGAAACTGTGGGATGAGCTAGAGAAAAGGTATGATGGGAATGCATCGTTAAAGGCAATCAAGGCAAAGGAGTTAAAGAAGGAATTCGATAACTTCTCATCAATTGGTAACGAGAGTTTAGATGAAGTCATAGACAGATTCTACCATTTGATGAGCGAGTTGCATACACATGGAGTGGAAACAACTATGGAAGAAAAAGTAAGCAACTTCGCAGATGGATTGCCTGATAAAGTGGGCTTCATTCGTGTCTAATCTTAGACAGAATGGAATACTTATAAAGCTGGATATAAATGACTTTATTCTCAGGCTGCGTGAAGAAGCACTAAGCATGAAGTATAGAGCACAGAAGTCTTCATATACACAAAACCCAGCTTTATACAATGCCACGCCTCAAGCTAAGACATCTGGAGCACCTCTCCAGACAGCATTTGTGTCTAGCTCGTCAGGTCCTTCACATGCTTCTACTTCTGGATCAGACACGTCAGGGTCATCATGTACCCATTATATTGGATCAGAAGCAAGTGCTACTAAATTGAAGACCGAGAACCTCGGTAATGTGACCGTAGAAGTAGCACGAGAGCATATGGATCTTCTTGCTGCAGTAGTTCATTCATATGATGGACTTGTGGCTGGGAAGATTGGAAACTGTCATTTGGCAGATGAAGACTACGAGCAGGTAGATGAAATGGAGCTGGAAAGAATGGATATAATGTGGGCCTTAGCTAGCGCTGTCCGAAGGGCGAAGAAGTTTGTTAAGAAGACAGGACAAAATTTGATAGCTACTAAGGACACCACATTTGGTTTTGACAAGAGCAAAGTGACTTGCTTCAACTGTGGAGAGAAAGGGCACTTCAAGAGGGAATGTGTCAAACCAAAGAAGACGGGTAATGGGAACCCGTTCTCATCCTTTACTCGCCAAGACAAGCAAGCCTCGAGTTCTACTTCATCAAACAAGGACCCAAAAGCCTTGACTGCTCATGATGATGAAGGACAGGACTGGAGTTTTAGATTTGTCTCCCCAGAATCTAACATTGCAGTGTTGAAGATATTGATGATGATTCTGCGAGTGAAGGTGATTTAGCAGTTGATATAGCAATGTCACACAGTGAAGAAACAACTGCAGCTGAAGTCAGTTACACACCAAAGGAGGAAACTTCCAAGTCAGATTCAGAAAAGTCAGAATCACCAGAACCAGAGACGTCTGATGCTGCGTTGATGGCTAACTCTTCTGAAACAACACAGGTAAGTACAACTGACCAAATGTTTAATAATCATGCTTGTTCTAACTGTGATATGTTTAGGAATAGCATTGATGAAAAATTTGCTAGGTTATTAGATCACAATGATAACTTAGTAAAGGACTTACAACTATGCACTGAGGCCAATAGAGTTCTAAAACAAAATGAGCATAGTTATAAAGAAAAGATAGACCTATTGACTAAGCAACTTAGGGAAACCGAAGTAGTTGCCTTTAATCAATCAAATGACATTAGGTACTATCTAAACTCCCTAGAGGACACTAAGAAACAAAAGGCAGTTCTAGAAGTAGAAGTTAATTCCTTAAAACAGAAACTGCATAGTTGGACTAGTTCTTCACACATAGTTCAACACTTAGTGAGAGAAAGAAATAATGGGGAGGGATTAGGCTACAAAGTGGTTCCACCACCACCTGAGACCTTGATGAACACCAAGTCTAAACCAGTAAACAACAACCCAATCAAGGATCATGTGGTGACCACTCCTCTTGTTACTGATCCAGACACATCATGTTCATCTACTGAATCTGGACAGAAACAAAAGGAGGCCACTTCAAAGGCAAAGGGTAAATTGCCTTGTGTTAATCTGGAAAATGAATTTGAAAAAGTTAACTTAAAGTCAGGGTCAAACAGAGTCAAATCAGAACCCAAAAAGACTTCAAACGTTAATTTTTCACATGCTACAAGTCTAAAACCAGTTAACCAAAAAGTTGAACAAGTTAAACAGGTCAAAACAGTTAAATTTGTTAAACCAGAGAAAACATCAAACATGCAAGAGTCAAAACCTAAAGTGATTGATGTTACTAAAGTGTCACGCATTTCTCCACAAAGAAAGTCAAACTATAAGGTTGATAGCAGATTGTGCTACAACTGTGGAGAATGTGGACATATTGCTTCCTATTGTCCTTTCTATCAGACACCTAGGAAGAAGATTGATCTTCAGGACTCTAGACCTAGGTCTTCTAAGAGGAGTTCTCTAACTCCACCTAGAAGATCTAGTGAACCTAAAGTCCACCTGTAAGCCAGACGACTGTTTATCATAAACAGGCATTGCACAAATCTGGCTTATGGAAAGAGAAGACTACCTGTGTGACTGATACTGATGACAAGAAGGAATCTGAGTTACCCTCACCTTCTAAAGGTCAATGGGTAGAGTTTATGATGTGTGATGCCTCTGGGAAACCCAAGACAGTAAAGGCTTGGGTTCCTAACCTAAACTAATACATTTACTTGATATGTGCAGGGTGTTCGGTATAGCGCTGAGACTAACACGTGGATTATAGACAGCGGAGCATCCAGGCACATGACAGGAAATAGAGCCCTTTTATCAAATGTCAAACAAATAAAAGGAGGGCATGTTTCCTTTGCAGGAAACAAGGGAGGATACATCACAGCACAGGGAGAAGTGGGAAATCAGAAAGTTAAGTTTGATAAGGTGAACTACGTTCAACAACTTCAAAATAACTTGCTTTCTGTTTCCCAAATCTGCGATAAAGGATTTAAAGTCATCTTCGACAACAACAAGTGTTACGTGCTGAAGAAAGACTATATGATTCCAGAGGACCAAGTTCTGATGACTGCTTCAAGATATAAGGACCTATATGTCTTGGATCTGTCAACAGCTGCTCCAACGGATCATGAAGTGCAGTGCTTTCTATCTAAAGCTACTGAGAAGGACTCAATCTCCTGGCATAGGAGAATGGGACACATTAGTCAAAGGAAGATGAATCACTTGATTCAGAAGGACTTAGTGAGAGGAGTAAATGTCAAGAACTTCCAACTTCCTGACTTTTGTGTAGCTTGCAAGAAAGGCAAACAGACAAAGAAGTCTCATAAGGAAAAGAAAGTTCATTCAATAGAACTTCCTCTTGAACTTCTTCACATGGATCTGTTTGGTCCAGTCAGTACAAGGAGCATTGCAGGCGATCTGTACTGTTTTGTGGTCACTGATGACTACTCAAGGTTCACTTGGGTAATGTTTCTGAAATCCAAATCAGAAACATTTGAGTCATTCAAGGAATTAGTCACCACTCTGGAATCTCTCTACAAGCTAAAGGTTAGACAAGTACGCTCAGACAACGGGACCGAATTCAAGAATCAATGGATGGAGGCATACTGCAAGGAAAAGGGAATTGTTCATCAATTCACTTCAGCATACACGCCTCAGATGAATGGTGTTGCTGAGAGGAAAAATAGGAGCTTGATAGAGACTGCACGGACTATGCTGGCGGACTCGAAACTGCCTATCCAATTCTGGAATGAGGCAGTAGCAAATGCATGTTATACACTGAATCGAGTCCTAATAGTCAAGCGCCACGGAAAGACATGTTATGAGCTACTACAAAGACGCAAACCGAATTTGGAGTATCTTGAACCCTTTGGCGCGCCATGTACACTTCTGAAGAAGACGCAAGAAGGAAAATTCAGCGAGAAGGCAGATGAAGGAATCTTTCTAGGATACAACATACCGAATAAGCGAGTTTACAATAACTCAACGGGTCTTGTAGAAGTGTGGTGTAATGTCGACGTTCAGAGATATACCACACCACCTACAGGAAAAGGACCTGCCTACTTCTTCGATTATGATGGATTCTTCAAATCCTTCAACATACCTCTCTCTCCCTCGGACGATGAGCTAGCAACTAGGATGATGTATGATATTCTGAATACACCATCTAGCACACAGGGAGAATCATCTACTCAGTCAGGGGGAGTAGTCGACGACAGTGACTCCTCCTCTGAAGATGAAGCTGAAGAAGATGACCAGAACAGTCAGGAGGAACAGGTTCCAGTTCCAGCAAGTCCACAAGCATCTACGAGTGATGCACCTTCGACTTCAGAACCTCAAACTCCAACTACCTCAGATGCAGAACCAAATGTTCATAATCTTGGCTCTGAGGTAGCTGTTCCTACTACTCCAGGATCACGACTAAACGTCTATCATCCCCTTGACAATGTTATTGGGGATGTCAGATCAGGAGTACAAACCCGAAATCAGTTGTACTCAGCTGATTACGCCTCGGTTATGGAGAAAGGTTACATTCATGATGGTGCCTATCGATGTTTTGTCTCGCAGGTTGAGCCAAAATATGTCAGTGAAGCACTCAATGATGAGGCGTGGGTGAGTGCCATGCAAGAAGAACTTCTGCAGTTTAAGAAGTTAGGTGTATGGACACTGGTTGATAAACCTAAAGGTGCTAAAGTCATTGGCACTAAATGGGTACTAAAATGCAAGAAGGATGACCAAGGGGTCATTATCAGGAACAAAGCTCGACTGGTGGTTCAAGGTTTTCGCCAAGTCGAGGGAATTGACTACAATGAGGTGTTTGCACCCGTGGCAAGGATGGAAGCTATTCGTATCTTCCTTGCCTATGCATCGTACATGAAGATCAAAGTCTACCAATTAGATGTAAAGAGTGCATTCCTTCATGGAGAAATCAGAGAAACAGTCTACGTAAGTCAACCCGAGGGTTTTGAAGATCCTTACCATCGGGATAGAGTTTACAAGCTCGACAAAGCTTTGTATGGGCTTCATCAAGCTCCTCGAGCTTGGTATGAGAAACTCTCAACTCATCTTGTGAAACACGGCTTTCGCAGGGGAGTAATTGACTGTACACTGTTTATTAAGGAAAAGGATGGCGACCTACTGCTTGTACAGATATATGTTGATGACATAATCTTCGGGTCAAAGAACGAAGAGTTATGTAAAGAGTTTGAAGCAGTAATGAAGAAAGAATTTGAGATGAGTGCCATGGGGGAGATGAAGTTCTTTCTCGGGTTACAGGTGGATCAAACACCTAATGGAATCTTTCTACATCAGACCAAGTATGTAGGAGACATTCTCAGTCGTTTTGACATGGAGAATGCTTCTGCTGCTGGGACTCCACTTGCTACTAATCATGATATAGCACCGGATGATAATGGAGATCTAGTAGATGCCACTATGTACCGAGGAATGATCGGATCCCTCATGTATCTCACTGCCTCAAGACCTGATATTATGTATGCTACATGTCTATGCTCAAGATATCAGGCTAAACCAAAGGTCAACCATCTGATCGGGGTCAAGAGGATTTTTCGTTATCTGAAGGGTACACCCACACTTGGATTGTGGTACCCTCATGATGATGACTTTGAGCTTACCGCGTATAGTGACTCGGATTACGGGGGCTGCAAGATGAACTACAAGTCTACATCAGCAGGGTGTCAATTCTTTGGGAGAAGATTAGTTACCTGGCAGTGTAAGAAGCAGACATCGGTTGCCTTGTCAACCTGTGAAGCCGAATATGTTGCTGCTGCAAGTTGCTGTTCTCAAATCATCTGGATTCAACAGCAAATGCGGGATTACGGTTTAAAATTCTCATCTACTCCTATTTTTGTTGATAACTCTGCTGCAATTGCAGTAACTAAAAATCCGGTCCAACATCCTAAGACCAAACACATCGGTATTAAATACCATTTCATAAGAGATTGTTTTGAAAAAACTTAATTGATGTGGTTAAAATTAATACTGATTTTCAACGCGCTGACCTCTATACTAAAGCTTTTGATAAACCACGTTTTCAATATTTATTAGAGGTCAACGGTGTTAAAAAGAAAAGTGAGGTAATTCCTGATGATGAAAATGTGTAGTCCGATGTCGTGTACTTAAATTTTATTTTATTTATTTTGATTTGTCTATTTGATTTTATTTTTATTTAAACTCATGTTCTCTTGCTGTTTATTAAAATCCTAAAATAATTAAACCAGAAATGATTTTAGTATTTTAGGGGGAGAATATGTCAGCAAGTTAACATTAAAAAAAAAAAATGAGGGAGAAGGAGTAGCGAGCTGAAATAAGGTAGATTGTATCTGTGATACCGATTCAATACCTTTGGAAAATGATAGTACACAGGAACAAATCAAGAGGGACTTTAAAATTTAAGTGTTAGTAATATGCAAAAGTTCAAAGAAATAAATCTGTGTAGTCTAAGCAATACTAAAAGGAAAGATGATAGAAAACTGGCAACTCCTAAGGTGACACAAAGAAAGTAGACTTAGAGGCTGCTAGACCATATATGATATGTTGGTAGATTCAACACAATAGACAACTAGACCGGATTGGTGATTTCAAGATAAAACTAAAGTGTTCAACTGACTGTGGGCGTCCATCTTATCACTGGTTAACACAATCAACAATATTCCAATAAGGGGTAATGAGCAATTAAACGCCACAAATGTGTGCGGATGACCATAACTAGAGCAAAGCAAAAAAAAAATGAAAGACAAATGCAATAAAGCTAATGACTTATGTTGTTGGTGCATTTTGTGCAAAATAAAATAAGCTGCTCTAACAAGGAGATAGGTTATGTGCCTCTCTGCTGTGCGATGGCACTGACCTGAGGATAAGCATAACCTAGATATTCTAGAATTCATTGTTGTTTGCCGCCTCTCTGCTGTGCGATGGCACTGACCTGAGGACAGGCTTCTCTTTGAAAGCTCTAAGAATAGTCTCTTCTTGTAATAATACCCGTAGACCGCTCAAAAGCTCCTGAGGGATGTTGATTACCATATAAGTGTGGGATCCACAAGTGTTAGTTGAAATAATTACACCTAAATAAGTCACCAGTCTGTGTCAAAAGTCTGTGTATGGATTTAAGTGGACAAACATACTGACAATCATTGTGGCTACATTCTCAAAGGTTCAAATCAATGTGAAAACCTAAGAGTTTCAGTATGATTTCCTTATGTTGCAAAAGACTCTGGATGAACATCGAGAACTTGAGCATCAAAAGGTTTTATAACGAGTCCCAAATGATTTGAATTGCCTGTATGATTCCAAAAATTGAATTGGTCCAGATGTGATCAACCTAAGTTGAAGCTATCTACTCCCGATCCAAATCCCGTAGATATCAATCTCTGGATTTATCTCTCACAAAAAGCCAAAAATATGTCTGATTATGTAATTAGTTTAAATTCTTAAATTAGTTAGTTTGTTTAAGTTTTAACTTGAGTCAAGTGTCGGGCTACATCAGGAAAATCAGAAGGAATAAACTCACTAAAAGGGTCATGTCTGAGATGACCATATGTTCTTTGAAAGGTTATATAAGTCACGTCTGAGGTGACAAAGTATTTTTAAAAGGGGTCACGTCTGAGGTGACCAAAGTGGTTAAAAGGATCACGTCTGAGGTGATCAAAGTGTTTTCAAGATAAAAGGATCATGTCTGAGATGATCAAAAGGTCATAACGTTAATTTAATTAATATAAAAGAGTCTAAAGGTAAATTGGTAAAATAGCAGAAAAATTAACTAAGTATGACCCATTCGCACGAATGGACCATACGTATGGACTAACCATACGAATGAAGTCCATTCGCACGAATGGATCATACGATTAGTCCAATCGGATGCTTAAGTGCGAACGAGTGAGTCAGTCGCACGACTGAACTTCAGTCGGACGACTGGAGAAGGGCGACTGACCCAATCGCACGACTGAGTCCCACTCGCACGACTGAAAGGTGCGAATGAACTCAGTCGCACGATTGGAACTAGGGTGGATATAAATAGAGGTGGAGTCGGTCGCAGAGACTCCTCATTCTCAAATCGCCCCTAATTCGCATAGTGTACCGTTACTCTGCCAAATTTCATTTGCCTTTTTCTTGTTGATTCTGTGATACTAACGTTCGTTCATCATCGTACAGGTACTTTGAAGTTCTATTCCATCAAAATCAGAAAGAATGAAACCCTAATTTGATTAATACGACTGTGAAAGGCGAACCGCGACCATCAAACCCTAATAACCTATTAAAACTAAGTAATATGTTAAAATTGAGTAAAATAGGTTGTTAGGGAAGAGTAGGCGACACTAAAGAACCGGTTAATTGAATGATAAAACTTGTTCTGCGTAGATTTGATCTTGGGACGACTGAACAAATGAGACAGACGACTGGTCGTCCGGATGAACTTCAGTCGCACGACTGAAGGGGCGAATCAATTAATCGCACGACTGAACCATGCGAATGAGACTCAGTCGCACGACTGGTGTAACCGCACAAGAGTACATGCGCATGAGTCCAGTCGCACACTCAGTCGTGCGCATGAGTTCAATCGCACGTCTGAACCTCAATCGCACGATTCAGTCGCACGACTGTCTTCAGTCGTACAACCTCAATCGCATGACAGATAATTTTTATTCAAAGTCTAAGTGTTGCTTTATACTCTTAGCCAATGAAACTAACGTTTATATTATTATGTGTTACAGATGGCGAGTAGATGGAATATGAGCACCAAGCACAACATATGTGCTCACCTGGACTTGACTTCCAGGAATGCAGCCGACTTTGCTGGCATTATTACTTTCCTACAGAGATCCAGGATCGCTTATGCTATATCTACTCCCTGCACACCGTACAGATCAGTGCAGCAGGCCTTCTGGGAAGGCGCATCTGTAGACAGATCCACCGAGCCTCACTGCATCAGGAGCTCGATTTTTGGTGAGGCTATCACTATTTCTGAGGAGGATCTGAGGATAGTTCTCCAGTTTGGAGATGATGCTGAGTGTCCCACACGTCTACACCCCCTCACGGTCCGTGGATGCTTCATGAGAGCCAAGTACTCTGGGGACATCAATGCCGGGGTACTCAACAAGAGTAACCTCTGTCCCCAGTTTAAGTACCTTGCGCACGTGCTGCTGAAGTGTATAGCATCACGGAAGGGGGATTTGACGAGCTCTCTGACCAGATCCAGAACGCTTATGCAGCGTTGGTGCTGAACCACCCGTTCAGCTTCTCCAGGATGATATTCAGCTATTTGGTGGAGAACCTCGAGGGGAAGGGGAAGGAAGGCTTCTGTATGTACCCTAGATTTCTACAGATGATCATTGATCAGAAGCTTCCTTCCCTGCCGAAGGAGAAGGAGGACGCTGTTATTCTCGAGGTCATGGACGACACGACTCTTGGCAGGATGAAGGTATACAGGGGGAAGCAGGTGAAGCCCCCTGTCAGGAGGTTGTTTGGGCATCTGGCCCGGGCTGATTATGTGGCGCCAGCGAAGAGGAAGTGGCGCCACGAGGACAGTGACTCAGATGTGGAGCATATAGCTATACCAGAGACAGACTCTGATGATGATGATAGTGGCGATGCCGGGGATGACATGCCTGCCCCATCTAGAGGCACAGATACAGACGTTATACCCCCGGGGTCAGCCACTGCCGGAGAGGTCGCAGAGATGGCCGGCTTCCATCAGAGTTTGTTGCTGGTGACATCGAGGAGGAGGAGTCAGACGAGGAGCCCCTCACCAGGACTGTGGGAAGCAAAGTAGTTCCCACAGACCACGGGCTTAAGGTGGTTGGTGAGCACCCAAGGGACTCCTCGGAGAGAGATACTGACCCGAACTACGTTCCGGGGTCAGGTAGCAGAGTTGCAGGGGGAGCATCTACTTCCTCCGGGACTAGGAGGAAGCGGATGGCTCAACCACATGGGTTGAAGAAGAAGAAGCGTCGTTTGACCTTCGTGACTACCACACAGCCACCACGACCACCACTACTGACATACCACCCATCACCACAGCCACCACAGCCACTACTCCTACTACCACATCCACCACTTACCCACCACCACTGTAGCTATCCCATCCATCACCAGACCATTCACCCCTACTTCACCACCATCAGCTCACCGACCCATATTCACCACGGCCACTGCCACCACCACCACACATCAGGCTGGACCGTCAGCCCAGCCCTCACATGCTCATGGATTCACTCTACCTCACATTGGGGTAGAGGAGCAGCTCTCAGCGCTAAACCGTATGGTTATGCGTCTGCTTGCTGCTGACGAGGAGAAGGCGGCGCAGATCCGCCAGCTGACCGACCTGGCTGCTGCCCAATCTCAGCAACTGGCAGAGCAGGCTCGGGTCATAGACCAGCAGAGAGTTGAGGTGTCCCAACTCCAAGATTCAGGCTCAGTCCGTCAAACGTATTGAGGAGTTGGAGACGACCAACAAGACTATCATGCTGAGGCTGAAGGGGTCGAAGGATGAGCCCCTGAAGCTAAAGGAGGGTGACGGGGATGACGGAGATGATGATGATGAAGATGAGGATGATGATGAGGAAGATGATGATGATGAGGAAACAGAAGAAGATAGGACAGAAGGACATGATGATGATGACGAGGCAGAAGGAGGGGATGCGGCTGCATCGGCCTCTGCCTCAGGTCAGGAGCGGAGATCCAAACGTCGACAAGACCAGTCATCCACTACTTCTGCTCCTCCGAGCGACACGCCACAGATTCAAGACAAAAGTACTGATTAGACGTTTTATGTATTTATTTACTTTGTACTTGAATCATGTAATGAAAAACAAATGTATTAAATGTTTATATATATTAAGTTAATGTATGTCTGTTTGATTAATTACTAATGATTTATGTGTTGAATGTTTATATCAAACAGATCCAAACTTTCAAAGGGATGAGTTTGACTTTACTCCCCTTCAAATGGTCAAGACTCAGTTAACCATGATTCTTGACCTACAAGGGATAGTAAGACGGTCTGTGAGTTTATAACCCCTGAGAAGGAGATAATTCATGG
>JACVEC010000097.1:10000-134505 GCA_025215565.1 Flaveria ramosissima | reverse complement strand
TTGAAAGCTCAGATTCAAATTGCACAGAGTGAGGCATTGAAAGAAGAGAAACCTTGCGGGAGAAGAATTCCGGGGGTTAGATAAACAGATGATTCGCAAGGATGACGGTATTCAGTACTTCATGGATCGCATATGGGTACCCAAATGGGGAGGTGTTCGACCTTAGTCATGGATGAAGCCCACAAGACGCGATATTCTATTCATCCTGGTGCAGACAAGATGTATCATGATCTTAAGGATCTATACTGGTGGCCAGGCATGAAGAAAGACATTGCCTTATACGTCAGTCGATGTTTGACGTGTTCGAAAGTCAAAGCTGAACATCAAAAGCCATCGGGATTATTACAGCAACCTGAAATTCCCGAGTGGAAATGGGAGAACATAGCTATGGATTTCATTACCAAACTCCCTAGAACAACAGCGGTCATGACTCGATATGGGTCATTATTGATCGAATGACGAAGTCAGCACATTTCTTGCCTATCCGAGAAGATTACAAGATGGATAAGTTGGCGAGATTGTACATCAAAGAGGTCGTGACACGGCACGGGGTGCCGGTGTCAATCATATCCGACCGTGATAGCAGATTCACTTCGCGTTTTGGCAGACACTACAGAAAGCGATGGGTACTCGGTTAGACATGAGTACAGCCTATCACCCTCAAACAGATGGCCAAAGTGAACGCACTATACAGACGCTAGAAGACATGTTGAGAGCGTGTGTAATCGATTTTGGAGGTAGCTGGGATGCTCATTTACCGTTGATTGAGTTCTCTTACAACAACAGCTACCATACAAGCATTGGATGTGCTCCATTTGAAGCGTTGTATGGAAGGAAAATGCAGATCTCCCGTTTGTTGGGCCGAAATTGGTGAAAGTCAACTGACAGGCCCAGAGATCATCCAAGAAACAACAGACAAGATTTTCCAAATCAAAGATCGACTTAAAGCCGCGCGAGATCGCCAAAAGAGCTACGCCGACAATCGTCGGAAGCCTCTAGAATTCAATGTTGGGGATCGTGTGTTACTCAAAGTTTCCCCTTGGAAAGGAGTCGTTCGATTCGGAAAGAAAGGGAAGTTAGCCCCAAGATACGTTGGACCATTTGAGATCACTGAAAGGATCGGTCCAGTGGCTTACCGGTTAAGGTTGCCACAAGAGCTTAGCGGTGTACATGATACTTTTCACGTGTCAAACCTCAAGAAATGTTTGGCCGATGAATCCCTTCACGTGCCAATCGAGGAAATCAAGATTGATGACAAGCTTCATTTTGTTGAAGAACCCATTGAGATCATGGATCGAAAGGTCAAGCAACTGAAGGCAGTAGTAGGATACCTATTGTTCGCGTAAGGTGGAATTCAAAACGAGGGCCAGAGTTTACATGGGAACGTGAAGATCAGATGAAACTCAAATATCCACATCTTTTCGAGGATGACACTCTTGGACCTAACTCCAGCTGAATTTCGGGACGAAATTCTCTCAACTGGGGGATACTGTGACATCCGTCACTTTAAGGTCCGTCATTGACGTGTTTGTCCGTCATCTATTCTATATTTGGTCATTCCTCATCATTATTTGACTCTTTATGTGGATATCATGTGTGCAATATTATCGTTGTGTGTGCATTCGTTTAAAAACCGTGTGTGAACCTTAAAAAGACTTTAAAACTTTCATTTTGAAAACGTTAAATATATCATTTTATAAATATAATAAATGTTTTAATATAACCATTTCTTAAGTCATAACAACATTAAATATACTTTTACAATTAATATAAAACACCTAACAAAGTCGTTTTTCAACCGAACAAAATTTGGGAAAACTCGGGGGTTAAGTGCAGGGACTAAACTTGTAATTTTGGAAACTTGGGCTGGGTATAAATACCCCATTTTCCAGCCCTAATCTTCATTTCACCATCTTCTTCATCTTCACCCTTTCACACACAAAACTCCATTTAGCACCAAATCCGACCCGAGAGGTCTCGTTTTCTTCGTCTTGACACCGTCTACAGCTTAGACTACCCCTCCTTAGCAGGTAGTTGTCTTTGGTTGTCCATTTTTGAGCCTTTTCACGGCTGTCCAAACTAGGGTTTCGGGTGTTCGGGTTCAACCCGAACACACAAGGTCGTATGGGTGCGTGTGAGGTCTCTTTGCTTGTGTTTTATGCTTGTGTATGTTTGTTGAGTGTTTCTGGAGGTCCTTGTGGTGTAAAACCCGTGTTTAGAGCAGCTCGGGGGCTGCTCCTCCCGACCACAGTCGCGATTCTGCAGATCAGGCGACTGGGTCATCCATGCGATTGAGCCGTGCGACTGAGTGGGTCGTGCGACTGGATCATGCGTCTGAGTCAATCGCGCGACTGAGTTGTGCGACTAGGCATGTCGTGCGACTGAGTTGTGCGACTGAGTGTTGGTGCGATTGAGTCATGCGTGCGAATGAGTGTATGCGAATGAGTCATGCGATTGAGTGTTGTGTGCGATTGAGTCAGGTGACCGACTGAATGTGTGCGAATGAATGTGATTCGCACGACTGGGGTCCAATCGCACGAATGAAGGTTCAGTCGTACGAAAGTAGCTAATTCGCACGATTGAAGGTTGATTCGTGCGCATGGAAGTTGAGTCGTGCGATTGGGTGTTGTGTGGTACGACTGAAGGCCAATCATACGAATGAAGGCTCAATCGTACGAATGAAGCTGATTCGCACGATTGAGGGTTGATTCGCACGAATGGAGGTTGAGTCGTGCGTCTGACCTTGTATGCGACTGAAATTGTTGTGTTTGACCCCTTGTGCGTGGCGTGAGTATGTCGTGTGGTGTCGAGGTAACACTAACACAATAATGCCATTGTTTGGCCACAAAATTAAAGTCAACGCGAGAAGGGCACAGAAACTATTTTGAGCAAATTTAACTAACGCTTTTACAACGATCAAATTGACTTATAACTATTGACACTTATTCAATGCTTCTTCAATAACAACGATACTTTTACTTAAACATCATCATTAGTGGCGACAATGTCTTGTACTTGGATCTACATAAGGTCTAGTACGTGTGTCAGTCTGTGTGTGTTGTGCGTGACCCATCCGATACGACCCGAACCGACCCATCATTATTGCGCGCTTATACATATATCATATCATTAATGCTATACAATAACTGTCAATAGGTGTTTGACTGTTTATTTGCATTCAACATTTGGGATACATCGCTCATACATACTTACCACTTAACAAGTGAGTTTCGTGGCCCCTTTTTACGCTTATACAATATTTCAATCATTTACAAATTGGGGGAAAAGTATGCTTACACAATTTTTATGCTGTACAACTTACATACATTTTACATACAAGGAATCAACGTGATACTGTGTTGCAAGTACTATTTGATACATGCTTGGGTCTGCTGTGTGGTTCTATCTTTGCAACTATTTAATTCCAGTGTGGGAACCGACGGTTAGGTATTGGTAGTACTACTGGGTTGACACCCCCACCCTCGTTCGATGGTATACTAGTTGGTACCATCAGTGGCCAGGAACGGGCCCTTGGGTGAATATATGCCGACAATTTCTTTGTGTACGTCGCTAGGTTTGGTTGCAAAGCTCATGTCATGTGATATTTACTTGTGTAATAACTGTATTCACGGTATTCCGACGCGCTATTTATTACAGCATCACTTACATTTTTATTACATAAACCTGCGAGCTCACCAACAATTTTGTTGACCGTTTTAAGCATATCTTTTCAGGTGATCATGCAAGTCCAGGAATCTAGGTGTGCTGCCTTAGTGGAGACCCTAGGATGCATTTTTGGGACTTAGCTCATGTTTGATAAACAATCTTTTGAACAATGTTATCGCATGTAAACAATTATCAACTTTTGAAACTTGTTCCCGGGTTGTGGGAATTAACATTTACATTTTCATCATATGTGTATATGTGTTATCATTATCATGTTGCTTATGGCTATGTGTCGTGGACATTGACTAAACACGACACAAGTCCCCTTGTTGTCGGGTGTCGTCATGACACGCATGTCATCATTTATTTATATTGCTCTCTATCGCTTACCATGTGTTATGACGATCCCGGTCTCGTTACATCCCCGTGTTTCCGCTTTTAGCGGGGGGTGTGACATTGGCGGACCTTTGCAAAAAAGCGTACCCTAGGTGTCTGGGTCGGCCTTGTAATACAGTTTCGTTTTGGCTTAATCTGGTTCTGCATTTGGTTTGTTTAAGTGCGTTAATCTGAGCCGCTTTGTATTTTGGTGATGTGAAGTTTAGTTTTGGATAGATGAATAGGTATACTTGTTGGGTGTGTGGCAGTTAACTCTGTGGTTTATAATGTAATCGTATGGTTTTATAAATATTATTGTAGTGTTGTATGACTTTTATTTACATTTTAATGTATTTCAATGACTTTTATTTATATATTAATGTATTAGTTGTTTTTAGAGTTTGAAAAATTAATTTAGTTTAATTACAGAATATTTCAGCATTCTGCAGATGTTAAAAACAAACAGTCTTTTTCTTGCAGACTGCAGACATTTGGTCCACCTCTTCTGCTGCAGATGTCTGCAGATGTGGTTCGCAGACTGCAGACGTTTTCCTGCAGAAAAAACAAACAACACCTTAGGGTCCACCTCAACATCCAATTGACCGATGACATTGCCTGATTGCCTAAGTCTCCTTCTTAAGCTGAACTCTACAGTGATCCTGTCTTGGATTCTTTGAGCCAATCTGTCAGCTTGTCTTGAGTTGCTTGGATTGACAAGTGGCATATTGACTAGATCTAAACTTTCATAGAAGTTCAAGCTTTGAAAGTCAAATACTTCTTGTTGCCCTTGAACTCTGTGAAGAATAAGGGCTCTTCTATCAGCATCATACCTCCACCTTATAATGTAGTTTGAAGTTCCTTGAGGTGGAGATGACACAGTCCTTGGAATACCTTCCTCAAAGAGACTCCTGATGATAGAGTCTATAGAATCCACATTAATGTGAACTTGAGGAAGTTGCTGAGAATGCACAATTGCAAGTGAGGATGGTGAGTCCTCTATGTCCATTCTCTGTGAAGAACTCCCAACTTCTGTGGCTGCAATGACTTTCTCCTCCTTTTTGGTAGCATCACCATCTTGCATAGGTGAGCTAGAGGATAAATCAATCACATCCACAGGTTCTTGTGTTCCTGGTTGAGCTCTTCTTAAAGGTCTGCCAGCTAGTTTTTCCTTAAGATATGAAATCTGAAGTTGCTGATCATTGACCCTGTTTTGTAAGGTAGTCACCTGAGATTCAAGGTGACTGACCTTTGAGACTAGGTAAGTGCATGTTTTAGACAGTTTTTGCACCTTTAGTCTCAAATTCCCCTCTACTTCATCAGAAGAATCATTGGGGATGAGATGATTGGACCAAAGTCCTCTCTCTCACCACCAGCTTGAGGTTCTTGGCTGCTGGTTTTCCTCTGCTCACTAGCAATCTCAGTTGAGATGTCAGTGGGCTGAGTTGCCATGGTTGAGGTCTTAATGATGTAATCACTTGCAGAAGTGAGAGCCTCTTCCATATGGACATCCTGAATAGGTTCAGAAGTGTCCACCTCAGTTATAGGTGACTGATGTGGGCTAGACTGAGGAGACTCAGGAGTACTCATCTCTCTTTGAGTAGGGGAAGAGAAGAGAGACTCATGGTACTCACTGAATCCTAAGTCTTCATCAGTATAGAAGGATAGGTTAGGAATGGGTTGATTTAGATCTAAAGGCTGGGGATGGTAACTGTCCCCTGAAGGTTGTTCACTTGAGTGTTGAGACTCAGAGTGAAGGCTTAAGGCTGTTGGGCTTGTGAGCTCATCAGGGTGAGCATGAGGAACCTCAGCCCTGATAGTTGAAGAGATGGGAGTGGTTTGCTCCTCAGGGGAAGTGGGAGCTCTAGTGTCCACTTCCTCCTATAAAGGTGAGTATATGGGGACCTGCACAGACTCAATAGCTTGAGCAGGGGTTCGTTTGGATTTTCTTTGGTAGGTGAGGGTTATTTGAGGCCTTTTTAGTAGGTAAAGAAGTAAAAGGTGTGGGTTCAACACTAGCTTGTGTTGCTAGGTTGTCACCTTGAGCAATGAGCTCTAACATTTTGGGGACAAGGGCTGTTTCTACCCCTGAGAAGCCTACAGTTGGCTTCTTCATGATTTTAAAGATGCCGGGCTTCATCTGTCCCAATTTAAGAATATTATCTGTTTCCCTCAACTGTGAGCCCAGTTCACAGTTGAGAATGTGTTGAACATATCTAGGAAACATGTAATACTCTAAGGAGTCCAAGTTTGCAAGTAAATTGGTATAAACAAATTGAGAGTACCTGAACTTGACCCCTTGAACCATTCCATGCACTATGAAGGAGAGATCCTCAGGAATCTGGTCCCACCCTCCATGCTTGTTTGACAAGCTGTGGATAACCACATGGAGTAGGTATTTCCACTGGGATGAGACCTTCCCTTTCCTGAAGGTCTTTACAGAGAAATCTCCCTCATAGCCCATCTGCTCAAAGAATGATTGACAGCTTCCTTTGGGAAGGACAACTCACCTTCTTCATCATCCAGCTGCAAATGAGTATTGATGATGGCCGGAGTGATAAGATTGTCCTCCCTTGCACTGTGGCAGACAGTGCCTTCTCCCCATCCATAATGACCTCTTGGCAGGTCTTCCAGAATTCAAGCAGATGATCCTCATACAGAGTAGGATCAATGGTTAGGGAGGTGAAATAATTTGACAGAGTTAAGAATTGGCAAATCTCTGAGAAACTTTCATCTTTCTCAGAGCTTAACAGAGCAACCTGGTTGTGTTGCCTGTGAAGTTGCATGGAGAAATCTGGGTTGTTTCTGCGGTTAAGGTTGGCCATTTGAGAAGCTTAAGGTTGAAGAAAGGTAAAAAGCAAAGGCGGTTTTGGGAATTAGGTTTGAGGAATAGTAGAATTGAAGAAGATAGTGAGGAAGAGGGGGAACCTTGGGTATTTATGTGAAAAGGGATTTGAACCAAAGTTAATGAAAGAGGATAAACTTTGAAATCCGAAAGTCGGTCCCACCTCTGAAAAAGTAGTTTACTTTTGCTCAAAAAGTAGTTTTCTTGGAATTCGAAAAGCTTCCGAAGGTAAATTATCTTCGGAAGTTTTAATGAAAAAGCTTCCGAAGCTAAAATGACTTCGGAAGATTTTCTGAGAGTCTTGAAAATTTGCTTCGGAAGAGAAATAAACACTTGAATGCTTTGTATATGAAACAACAAAGCTTCCGAGAGTTAATTTTGCTTCGGAAGGAAAAAGTCCTTAAAAACAAATAAGTGTCTGAGACAAGAATTTAAGCTTCGGAAGATAGATTTAGACTTCTTCCGAAGGTAAAATTTCTTAGACAGTTATTTATTTTGAAGACATGATTTTCTTCCGAAGGTAAAAGTATATCTTCCGAAGGATCAGAAAATTTTCAAGAATCTAAGGAAAGTCTTCAAAAAGGATTTTATATCCAAAGAAAACATGAGCTTATGAAAGTGATGAACTAGACAACTTAGGACACACATATTTTAAGAAATAATTAGAATTAGTTTTAAGAAAAGATCTACTCAAAGTTAATCATCCCAATAGCTGATATTAGATATTTAAATCTCTGTTCATCAAAAGCTTTTGTAAACAGATCAGCATATTGTTCATCTGTATGAACTTTGACTAGTTTAATTAATCCCTTTTCATAGTTATCTCTTATTAAATGATACTGATATTGATGTGTTTGGTCCTTGAGTGCTGCACAGGGTTCTCAGTGATAGAGATAGCACTATTGTTGTCTATGTGGATAGGAGTCTCCTTGAAGTTAAATCCATAGTCCAGCATCTGATTTTGAATCCAAAGCACTTGAGCACAGCAACTTGCAGCAGCAATGTATTCAGCCTCAGCAGTTGATGCAGACACACAGGATTGTTTCTTGCATTGCCATGAGACAACCCTTCCACCAAGAATTGACATCCCCCAGATGTAGACTTTGCAGTCATGTTGCAACCACCATAATCACTATCTGTATAAGCATACAGATTGAAGTCAGGATTCTTTGGATACCATAAACCAAGTGTTGAAGCACCTTTGAGGTATCTTAAAATCCTTTTGACAGTGATGAGGTGAGACATCTTAGGGTTGGCTTGATATCTTGCACAAATACATGTAGCAAACATGATATCAGGCCTGCTAGCTGTAAGATACATAAGAGACCCAATCATAGCCCTGTATAAATGTTCATCTACACACTCCCCCTCAAGATCAGGTCCAAGGGAGTGGTTTCTGGCTATGGGTGTCTTAGCAATCTTACAATCAGTCATGTTGAACCTCTTGAGTATGTCCTGAACATACTTTGACTGACTTATGAAGATGCCATCTTCAACTTGCTTCACTTGAATTCCCAGAAAGAAATTGAGTTCTCCCATTGCACTCATTTCAAATCTGTCTTTCATCAGCTTCTCAAAGTCTTTGCAGAGCTTTGGATTAGTTGAACCAAAATGATGTCATCTACATATACTTGAACTAGCAATAAGTCATTTCCCTGTCCTTTGATGAAGAGAGTTCCATCTATAGTACCTCTCCTGTATCCATGTTTACAAAGATACTCAGACAATGTCTCATACCACTTCCTGGGTGCCTGATGCAGCCCATAAAGAGCTTTGTCAAGCTTGCAGACATAATCAGGATGATCAGGGTCTACAAAACCAGGTGGCTGTTTGACATAAACCTCTTCATCAATCACTCCATACAGAAAAGCACACTTTACATCAAGTTGAAAGACCTTGAAGTTCTTGGATGCAGCAAATGCCAGGAATATCCTAACAGCTTCTAATCTTGCTACAGGAGCAAAGACATCAGTGTAGTCAATCCCTTCTTCTTGTGTGTATCCTTGAACAACTAGTCTTGCCTTGTTCTTGATGATAATGCCTCTATCATCCTTCTTATTCCTAAAAACCCATTTGGTTCCAATGGTAGTCTTCCCATGAGGAAGAGGACAAAGGTTCCAAACTTTTTGCCTTTTGAATTGAAGCAACTCTTGTTGCATAGCTTCAACCCAACTTCCATCCTTTAGAGCTTCATCAACTTTCTTTGGCTCTATCTGGGATAAGAAACAAGAGTGAAGACAAACATTTGCTTCATGGGTTTGTCCTCTTGTTCTTACCCCTGTGACAACATCTCCAATGATGTTTGTGGTGGGGTGAGACTTGTGGATCCTTAGCTGAGGGATCACAGCAAGTTGCTGAGAAAGATCCAAATTTGAGAAATTTAGATCTGGCATAGATGATTCACCCTCCACATCACCACACTTATCAAGATTAACTTGATCCAATGAGTGTGTGACATCATTGATGTTGTCATCTATGGTGTGGTTATTAGCATCAAGGAATTCCTGATCACTTTCACCATCACCATTGTTGTCTTCCACAATTGAGGTATCTTTATCTGGTTGTGGAGCCTCTGAGCTGGAATTTGAAGGCACCCCAGATGTATCAGCTGAATTTGTCATTGTAGTGCTGATAGAAACCTCATTTGCTGAAGTAGTTCCAACTGGAGCTGAAGATGTATGAGTTGAGGGTCTTCCTAGCTCAAATCTTGGATCAGGATCACCTGTATTTAAATTTTCTGCAGATCCTGAAACATTCTCACAAGATTTGTTAAAACAGTTGGTAACTAAATCAAGATCAAATAGCCAATCAGGACCAGAACCAGCCACACAGGGTGTGTGTTCATTGAAAGTCACATTGGCTGACTCCTCAACAATTCTAGTTCTGAGATTGTATACTCTATAAGCTTTAGCTTGGGAAGAGTATCCAATGAAGTGTCCATCATCTGATTTCTCAGCAAACTTGGCAATTTGATCCTTGGTATTCAAGATGGTGCAGGGACATCCAAATGACCTGAGAAAACCAATGAAAGGTTTTCTCTTGTGCCAAAGTTCATAAGGAGTCTTACCATGTGTCTTAACTACTAAAACTCTGTTTTGCACATAGCAAGCAGTATTTACTGCCTCTGCCCAGAAGGTGATGGGCAGTTTAGAGTCAGACAACATAGTTCTTGCAGCTTCAATTAGTGTCCTGTTTCTCCTCTCAGCAACACCATTTTGCTGAGGAGTCCTGGGAGCACTATATTGTCTTGTAATACCTTTTTCATCACAAAATGTATCAAGGATTTGATTCTTGAATTCAGTCCCTTGATCACATCTTATGGTTTTGACCTTGTGATCACTTTGATTCTCAATTTTTAAGATGAAATTCTTCAGAATCTCAGGGGTTTCATCCTTAGTTCTAAGAAAGAAAACCCAAGTGAATCTTGTAAAATCATCTGTGATCACCAAACAATAAGAGGTCCTTCCTAGACTCATTACACTGGTGGGGCCAAAGAGATCCATATGTAACAAGTGTAGGGGAGTAGTGATAGAGTTCTTTTCCTTAGGCTTGTGAGATACCTTATGTTGCTTCCCTTTCAGGCATGCAACACAATGATCATCACTTGTAAACTCTTTCTTTGGCATTCCAGTTACCAAATCATGTTTAATTAGTTTATTCATGTTCTTAAAGTTTACATGGCACATTCTTTTATGCCATAGGAAAGACTCATCACTATTTGCTTTAGATAGAAAGCATGAAACTTCTCCAGAGGGAGATGTTTCTTGCAAATCCATCTTGTACATGTTCCCTTTCCTGGGGGCTCTAAGCAGGATTGCTCATGAGGAATGACCACTCCAGGCTTGAGAACAATGCACTCATGCTCAGTAAAGAGCATGTTATGACTCTGATCACAAAATTGGGATACACTCAGAAGATTGTACCCAAGCTCCTTGACAAAGTTTACCTTTTCAATGCTGAGCTTACCATTTGTGACCTTGCCCCTTCTAGAAATGTAACCACCTTCATCTCCTCCAAAAGCAACTGGTCCTCCATCAATTCTCTCAAAGTTATGGAGTAGTGACCTATTGCCTGTCATGTGCCTGGAACAGCCACTATCAATGATCCAGACATTCCTGTTTGTCTTGAGCTGTTCCTGCACAAAAAAAATGATTAGTTACATTTGGAAACCCAAGCCTTACTTGTCTTGGGCTCACTAAGTATAATAGAAGGTAATGCAACAGTAATAGATCCTATGGTTGTGCTAGAGGGATCTTCAGCTGTTGTTGATGGAGAAACTTCAGTCACTTGGTCTTTCTTAGACTTCCACACCACCTTTGGAGTCTTGGACTTGACCTTCAAAACCTTGGAAGCTTTTGGGACTTCACAAGTTTTGATGACTGAACCTTCGGAAGATTCTACAGTCACTGCAGCAGACTTCAGTGCTTCGGAAGAATTCCTTTCTTCCGAGACCAACTTTTCTTCCGAAGGTAATTTCCCATTTACCTTCTTCTTTGATTTGGAGCTTCCGAAGGAAACAGATTTTCCTTCCGAAGCTTGAATCTTCTTGAAACTCTTTGAAGTCTTTGTCTTGGTCATATGGACAGTACTTTTAGGATTGTATGGACAATCCTTAGCAATGTGAGAGATACTTTCACACATGACACACAACATTTTCTTCTTCACAAGAGTCTCCTTATGAGAGCAAGACTGTCTTTGGTCACATCCCTTCTCCACCTTCATCTTTGTAGATGCTGAGACAGTTCTTTTGGGCTGTGAACTGTTCTTGGAGTTTGATGGTCCAGGCTGTGCAGCAGTGGTACACAGCAGATCAGTCTTCTTTTTGGTACTGAGATGATTTGGACAAGAACCAAAACTCTTAGCTGAAGAGTTTTGGTTGATGTCTTCAGTCTTTACTACTTCAAACCCTGCAGAGATAAAAACTTGTTTCTGCTTAGAGTCAAAAGTAGCCTTGATCTCTTGAGCCTTCTTTGCTTTTCTTTTGCTCTTCCTGATCAAGTTCTTTCTCTTTGACTTGGTCATCACAGTAGACTTCTTCTCCTCAGAAGGATAGTGGCCCTTAGTAGAATCCTCCTCTTCACTCTTCTCAGAGGAATTCTTCACTATCTCTTCTTCATCCTCTTCACTTATAGGATCTATGAGAGGAAGCTCATCTTCACAAGTTCCACACCTAAGATCTTACAGACAAGATTGTGTGTGGAGGAGCTATCTCATTTGATCCCAGTCCCTGTCTATTTTGATAACACACCTTGTTGTGCAGGGATGAGGATATCATGTTCTTGAAGGTCTCTTCTTCAAGAACACTCTTTTCTGCCCTTGCTTTGCTGATCACAAGCTCAGCCTGGCACTCAGTCAGCTTGGTTATGAGATCTTGGATTTGAGTCCTAAAATCTGTATGTTCATGTTTTAGAACTGAAATGGTTTTCTCTAAGTCCTCTATCTTTAGTTTATAATCATTTTCAGACTTTCTAAAATCAGATTTTAAAATGTTTAAGGACTCAAGATCAGATCTCATCTCCAAGTTATAGGACCTATATATGTTAACTTTAGCAATGCATTCAGGAGTACAGAGATGTTCCAATACCTTGGCTTCATCATGATTTGCCATTAGTGCTTGGTTTGGAGAAGCATCTTCCACCTGAAAGCTCCAGTCAAAGCCTCCTTCTTCAACAGCAACAACAGCTTGTTGCTTTGGTTTCTCATTCTGTGGGATTTTGTCAGTGTAGTTTGGTCTGGTTTGTGCTTGGCCACCATTTGTTTTAGGTGCCTTACACTCTCTAGCAAAGTGGCCCATCAAGTTACAGTTGTAACACTTGACTTTGCTTTTATCCAAGCCAACTTTCAACTGGTTGCATTGCTTGGAAACCTCCTTCCAGTTCTCTTGTAAAACTTCTTGGCTCTATGAGTGAGAAGAGCCATCCACTGAACTATTTCCATATATTCCAGGTCATCTGGATGGATACAATCCAGGTCTTCAAGAGTGAAAAGAGAGTTGCCACAACTTTCATCAGAAGACACAAAGGCTTGAGAAGAGCTTGTCTCTTGGAATGGGCTTCCTTGAGTGTAGTTCTCCCTAGGTGTCTCTGGGAAGGTGATGAAAGGACCCTTTGGTGAGTTGTCAGGGTAGCATATGAGATGATGTTGGGGTTCTATGCTATCCCTTTCAACCACATGCAGGGCTGAACCCATTTGATTGTTGGAGTTGCCAGATGAACCTTGCATGTTCATCTCTATCTGGTAGCCACTGAGAATCCCATACAACTCTGTCAGAGTAAGAGTTTTGAGATTTTCAGTCCTCTTGATCACCACACAGTAGTGTGTCCATTGCCTAGGAAGTGAGGACATGAACTTCCTTACAATGTCTCTGTTTTCAAGAGGAACTCCTCCATCCACAAGGGTATCCACTATCTCAACATACCTGAAGTATTGCTGAGTCATGGTTTCACCTGTTTTGAAGGTGAAGTTTTCAAACTGCTGCTTTAGGAGATCCTTCTTGTTCTCCTTGGCTTCAGAGGAGCCTTCATACATCAGTTTTAGTGCATCCCACAGCTGTTTAGCTATTTTACACTTCTTGAAACCTCTATACACAGAGTTTGGAAGGGCAGTTTGAAGAGCAGTCGTGGCCTTTCTATCAATCTCTACTCTCTTCCTATCTTCATCAGAGTAGTTAGCCATATCTTTGGGGATCATACCAGCACCAGTAGCAGAAGGAGTGCTGGGTATGAAAGGTCCATTTTCATACACCAGGTATCAAAGTCATCAAGAGTGATCAGTGGGGACTTATTCATGGTTCCAGTCTCTATATCAGTCTTTGAAATGGGTGCCATTTTGAAAGTTTAGTATTTGTGTGTGAGGGATCTTAAGATGGTGAGATCTTATATCAAGAGCCTGAAATGCTCTGATACCAATTGCAGGACCAGTAAGGGCTTAACAATTACAACACAGCAACACAAAGAGGAGATTAACTAAACTTGATCAAACAGTAAACTGGATTAACCAAGATAATGATACAAAGAACACAAGTAATGATAAAGAGACAGAACAAGAGATTTGGGTTTCAAGGAGGCAGTATATTGCTTTCTCAAGTTCTATTACAAGTGTTACAAAGCATAAAGAAAGATACTAGAACAAGGAATACTTATACTACAACCTACAGCCGGCTATACTTTGAAAGCCAGCTGGATACAATTGACAAGACACACAAAATCAATTGTAGAATCAAAAGGCATATCTGCCTTTTGACCTTCTGACTATGATATGCCATAGCTCACATCCTTATCTATTATAAAAAGGATAAAGTACATGAAGTAGAAGGTTACAGACTCAAGACCTCAATGTACAGTTACCAAAAGCATGGACCTTTTCACCAACTCATGAAAGATGGTGACTTTACAGAGATGCAGCGGAAAGGTGTCCAGCTTTATGGAACAATACATCAGATAAAGCATGTTACTAAAAGTCTTCGGAAGAAATCTGTCTTCATAGGATGAAGCTTTGGAAGACTTTGTCTCTGAGGCTTCGGAAGACTTCATATTTGGCTTCGGAAGATATTGGTCTTGGCTTCGGAAGATTTTACACTTAGAATATTTCTAGTGTATGATGTAAAACTTCCGAAGCAATTCTACTTCAGTTCTTAGTGCATTACTTGCAGAGAGACATTTGATGTTTTTTGGTTTGCATCAGACTTAAAGGAATCCTTACATCCACTATCTGCTATACATATATCACCTTCATTTGTTTGGCCTTGTGCTCCAATGAGAGTCATTTTTTATATATTCAAATACAAGAACAAATAATAAGCATATAATAAGTCTTTTTTTTCAACAAGAACTTCATTCATATAGTTAATACAATACATAAAAAGAAAAATAATTAAACATAACTAAAAAGTACTTAAACAAGAGAATTACATAATTGTTGCATACAGTTATTATAATCTAGCAACATATCTTTCAAAGCTCCAAATCACCGATAAAATCTGAGGTATTTAGCTCAACGTTGATGTCATCAAATTTATCCATATGGTTCACTTCTTTCTCTTTCCCTTTAAGGGATGCTTGATATAGTTCACATAGATGTGGAGCAGTGCGACAAGCTTTTGACCAACGGTTTGTACTATCACATCTAAAACATGAACTAGCATAATTTTTAGAAGTACCAACTTTATTTTTAAACTTGTTTTGTTGGTTGAAATTGGTAGTTCGTTGTCCATGACCACGACCATGGCCACGACCACGACCACGAGAATTACCTCGGTAATTGTTGTTCCATTTGTAAGGATGATTACGATCATTAAAATAAATTTTATCAAAATGGCCACGACCATGGTCTCGCACACGACCTTGTTCCCATTTACGTGTAGACTTTTTGTTATCATTACTATTAATAGCATTGACTTCTGGGATTGCTAGTGAACGAGTAGGACGAGCTTGATGATTTTTCATTAATAGCTCGTTTTTTTCTCCGCTATAAGGAGATATGAAGTTAGATCAAAAAATTTCTTAAAGTTTAGCAATCTGTATTGGTTTTGCAAACTCATATTCGATGCATGAAATGTTGACAGAGTTTTCTCTACCATATCATCCTCAGTAACTATATGCCCACAAAATCGAAGAGTTGAGCATATTTTGAATACAACAGAGATGTACTCATTCTTGGAACCTTAGTTTGTTCCATTCATCTCTAGCAGCAGGAAGTAAAACCTCCTTTTGATGATCTAACCTGCTTTGTAAGTCTTTCCATAGATCATATGGATCATCACAATTTGAGTATTCAAATTGCAACATTTCATCAATGTGTTTGTGTAAAAAGACATCAGCCTTAGCTTTATCTTGTTTTGAGCAAGTATTCCCTTCTTGTATAGTTTCTAATACACCTGTGGATTTAAGGTGTCTTTTTACATGAGCCGTCCATGAAATATAACTTTCTCCACTGATATTTAGTGCTGGAAATTCAATTTTTGCAATGTTCGATATTTTTGTTTTGCTAAACAAGAATTAAGCAAATAAAAAGATAATTATTAGAATCCATATATATCAATAAACATTGCGATACAATAGAGCGGTAGAGTTATAAACATATACAAAAATAAGAAAAGTTTAAATTCTTCAGATGGGAGTTAAACAATGAGGATAAGATTTAAAATGATCACTATAGTAGCCAACATTAAAAACGGGTGGATCATCTTTGAAAAATTGCTTCAAATAAACTTGAGAAAAGAAGTAATCAGTTTATAGTAACAAAAATAGATTTGATGGTGGTCAAGTTATAGTTTAAATTATAACTGTTTACAACGGCTATTTAATTGTTTACAACGGTTATATATAATAATTTATAATGGCTATATAACCGTCATATGTGTGTGTATATATAAAATCAAGAGAGAATAAGAAAGTTAAGATAAGTATAAAATGTTAGTACGAATAAACGTCAATAAACATTATTTAAAATGTTAGTTGCATAAAAGTTAGTTGACATAAATAGAAATGTTAGTTGTATAATTAAAGAATAAATGTTAGTTGAATAATCAAGTTAGATGCACTAATAATAAGTTAAATGCATAAGTAAAAGTTAGTACACATAAAAAAATATTAGTTGCATAATCAAAAGTTAGGTGCATAAATAAAAGTTAGTTTGTTAGTAGTCCCATGGTCTATAATAAGATCTTCTTTATGTTTATTTTATTTATCTTATTTATCTTCTTCATATAATATATTATAGATTATCACTAATGAAGTGTTTACCTTTGTGCTTTATTGATCTTCTTGATTAAAACGTAAGAGCTCTCGTGCTGATGACGTGTTATAATTATCTTATAACTATAACAAGATTATTAAAATAACTTAAGGAGTTTAAAGATAATTGTAGAGAGAGATGAAAAAAATGTATAACTCTTGAATTTTATTCAAGATGGTGTATTTTTCTCATTGTCATGGAGGTAGTATTTATACTACAAATACATGTACTTTTTGATAGGTAACTCTTTAGGAGTCAACTAGTAAATAATTTTACTCTTTAGGCTTAAAAAAATCACATCCAATAATTCATGATATTTCATGACATTTATTTTATTATTTTATTGCTATATTTGTTTATTCCAATTTTTTTTGGCTTTGCAATGAGAAATGTGGGTGTATAGACGTATATATAGGGCCTTAACACTTTATTTAGAGGCTCACACTCGAATTTTATTTATTTATTTATTTATTTTGTGTTTTTCTTGACTTCTCATTGGTGTAATGATTCTAAGGTTTTGCAACTCAAGTTTTTACGTTTTTTTTTTCATTTTGTGGAGCTCTTGTGCCTCACGACTCAAGATCATATCTTAAATCTTTGTTTTTGTAGGGTTTTTGTTCCATGCTATTGCAATTCAAGACCCTATCTTGGATCCTCGATTTGGGTTTTTATTACTTGTTAGTGTTAATTCAAAGTCCTGTCTTAGATTCTTGTTTTGAGTTTTTTTCCTGTCTTGAAGCCTTGCTTATTTTATGAGATTTTTGTTCTTTGATAGCATAATTCAAGGTCATGTCTTGGATCTTGTTTTTTCACAGGATTTTTGTTACCTATGGTTTTTTGTTAAGGGTTTTTATAGGGTGTTCTTTTCTCTTAAGTTGAAACACTATCACTTTGCTAAGTACTGGGTTTCAGGCTTCGCTTCATTTAGTGTAGAAAATATAAATTCTTTAGCTTTTTCAGAGAGCTCCTAGCCTCATGGCTATGGAATACCCATGTTTGCCCTCTAGTTTAGTGCTGCTAAGTTACGTTAGTAATGCTAAACTCATAAACAATTAACCACTATCAATATAAATGCAGGACATGTATTGTAGGAACATCATTCACAAATAAAATAAACACTTTATTGATAAAGACTTTGATTACAATATGAAAGAAACTAACAAACAGATTACATTTTGCTTAAGAAACAGAAAATCAAACGAAGTAAACAGAACAATGGCTGAGGATTTCGGGCCACCCCAGGTGAATCTTGTCTGTCTCCTAGGGTACAATAGCCGGAGCAGAAGTATTGCCGGAGTTAGCCTAGCGCCCAAAACAGATACATGAAACTAGAGTATGAAGTTACGAGAAAATAGGGAATTCTTTTTGTTGTGTGTAATGAAAACATGTAATACTCCCCTCACATAAGACACCAAGTCTTGTATATGTATGTTGTGAGTTCAAAGGCAGTTACAAACTCTTGAATTATTATGAGTTACTAAGAGGAATGTGAACTGTATGTTACAATAGAGGAAGTTCAACAGTAAATCGACACTTCAAAAATACAAAAGCGACTCTCAAGCGGCAATGCGAGCCAAGTGCAAAATGGTCGAAGGGCCACATTGCGCACATCGCCCTCGACCCGAGCGCATTGGGTGGTTTGCACCCTTATGCTTGACCTTGGGTGTTCCTCAACATATGTGGGAACACAATCCCTTAGAAAGTCCTACTTATAAACTCTTTTATAGTTTACCATTCCACCACTATGGGACAACAACTTCCACTTAGTCTTTCATAGTTTTAATGTTTTAACCATACAACTTCGAGCATCGATATCTCATTCATCGTAGCTCCATTTTGGACACGGTTTTGTTTGTTGTGTTGATCTCACTTAGGAGAACACATACGAAACGGTTTGGTAATTAAATTGTAACAAATACAATTAATTATTAATGTCCAAAAAGAATAAAAATTATTTTTATATTCACTAAATTTCCAACGAGTATGTCATGTTTTTTGAAACATGAGATATCACTCATCATACTTGCTCATGTAAGAGACATTATTCCTCTTTTTAAGAAAAGTAATTTAATAAATAAAATAAAGTACCAAGGGCATGTGACTAGCTTATAATTGATTTGTTTCGTTAGTAAATGTCCTGTTGACATAATACTCAACTTATAAAAGATGAATGATTTACATCATTAAGATTTTTAAGTGGCTATGCCACTCATCTAATTTGGAGGGAAATTGAATATATAAGATGTCTGACATGACAAGCATCAAAACATGAGGCTTGGGCTTTGGTGACTATTTCTTGTCATAGTGAAACCACTATCATATTCGTCGTCCAAATATAATGTTGTTGAGACATCTTAGTAGCATTGAATTTTAGAAACAATATCTTGAATAATATTAAAAGTCTAATGTTGGATCAAGAGAGGCTGTTGCAACCAAAACTAAGTCACTTAGAAGATTTTGAGTACAACATACAAAGGACTTCCGAAGCCAAGTATAGAACTTCCGAAGGAAGAAGGAGTTCTTCCGAAGTCTAAGTGTAAAATACACTTCCGAAGGAAAACTCCAACTTCCGAAGACAAAGAAGCTACTTCCGAAGATCAAGACTTAAAGACAAAGATCTGAAGTCAACTTCCAAAGTACAAGAAGTCCTCAAAGCCTCGGAAGCATAGAAGCATCTTCCGAAGTATTAGTGGCTTCGGAAGAACTTGTTCTTCCGAAGCCAGTTAACCTTCGGAAGACACTTCTATTATCCAGTAGACATAAGTATGGTCTGTCTGACACTCCGCTGCAAATCTCTGAGATACTGCATGGCATTTTCTCAAAAGCCATGTAGTTGACCATACTTTAATCTACTTTTTACCTTTTTATGTTAAGTACAGTTGCCATCTTTAGTTGGTGACAAAAGGTAAGTCATGGACATGTCATGACTACCATATCTTAGATAATACTTTATCTAAGATACCTTAACTATAGCATTGTAGTATATGCTTTAGTCGTAGGTTTCCAGCTGGTATCAAGTATAACCGGCTGTAGGATCTAGTATATATAGTTTCTCATTGTAACTCTTGTTTTATGCTTGTAAGTGTCTTTTAATCTTGAGTTGAGAAGTAATATATACAAGTACCTTGAAAGTATATTTCTGCTTGTTCCTTTGATTACTTATTATATTATTATCAACTCTTGTTAAAGGCATTGCTTCATCTCATTTGAGTGTTATTATAAGCGAGTTTGAGAGAATCACAAGTGTTTAAGTGACAAAACCCGATCCTGCAATTGGTATTAGAGCTTTTTAGGCTCTTGATTGTGAGATCTTACCATCCTAATGAAACAGTTTTTCACTCCTCCTTATACCTCACTCAAAAATGGCCCTCAACAAATCTGAAGTTGAGATGGGAACGATGACCAAAGCTCCCATCATCGCCCCTGAAAACTTCAGGTCTTGGAGCATAAGAATGGAAGGCTTCATCAGGTACCAGGATAGCAAGATGTGTCAATCCATCGTTAATGGCCCGTATAAGCCAAAAGTTGCCGGTGGAAACGGTGCCATGATCGAGAAGGCCGTGGAAGATTATTCTGATGAAGACAGGAAGAAGCTTGACATAGAAAGCAATGCTATGACTGTTCTTATGACTGCAATCCCAAACTCCATCATGGTGGGGTTTGAGCATTGTAAGTCTGCAAAAGAACTCTTTGATGCTCTTGCTCAAATGTACTCAAGCTCGAATGATTCAAAGAAGGACTCACTGAAGCAGCAGTTTGAGAACTTCACCTATGTTGCTGGAGAGACTCTTAGCCAGCAATATTTCAGGTATATGGATCTTATCTCTTCCTTTCAATCTGTGGGAATCACTCATGAACTTAGAGACCTCACTAGAAAGTTTATGAGTGCTCTACCCAATGAGTGGACATTCTATTGTGTCTCCATCAAGAGAACAGAGAATTTGAATACACTCACCATGACTGAACTCTATGGGATCCTTGATGGATACCGTTTGGAAATGGAAAGCAAGAGAGGTCACCAAGCAAGCAGACCCTTGAGCCTTCCTGCTAGCAACGCTTTAATAGTTGCTGAAGGCTCAGGCATCTCCCAGTCTCAGCAGTACCTGACCTACACCCAGCAGCCATCTTGTTCCTCCGGGCCTTACATCACATTTCCTGAGACTCCAAGGTCTCAACAAGCTCAGCAAGGCTCCTTTCAGGAAGGCTGTGCATTTGTCTCAGGGAGTGGGCACTCAAATGATTATCAATTCTGCTTTGATGATCTAGAGTGTTTTAGCCTGGATAACATAGAGTATGTGGACATAGTCCAACAAATGGCTCTTCTAACATACAGAGCAAAGAAGTTCTTTAAAAGAACGGAAGGCAATTCCCTCAAAACCCAATCACCAGCAAGTTTGGGTTTGACAAAAGCAAGGCCAAATGTTACAACTGTAACCAACTTGGCCATTTTGCAAGGGAATGCAAGGCTCCCAAGTCCAACCCGGGAACCTCACAGGCCTCCACACATCCTTCTACACCAAAGCCCAACGGAAAGTCAACTGAAACAGCAGCAATGGCTCAAGAAGTTGACTGGAGCTTCATGGTTCAAGATGTGACTCTTGCTCAAGCACTCATGGCAGGAACAAATGAAAATAAGGTATATGAACATCTCTATACCCCTGCTTGCATTGCTAAGGTTTAAACTTTATCAGGACTACAATATGGAAATTAAATATGATATTGAGTCTTTAATTGTTTTAAAATCTGACTTTAAAAGGGCTGAATCTGACTACCAAAAGAAAATTGAGGAGTTAGAGAAAACTGTGTCCCTCTTAAAACATGAACACACCAACTACAAGACTCAACTCAAGGATTTAATATCCAAATTGACTGAGGCTCAAGCCCAGCTTGTCACTGCTGAGGCTCAAGCCAGGAAGTATGCTATTTCCGAGCAAAACTTCCAAGCCATTCTTGCATCATCCTCTCACTCCAAACTTTGTTATCAAAACAAAGGTGGGTTGGGAACCAATGAAATTGCTCCACCACACTCTTATGAGTCTGTAAGACAACCAAGCGGTGGTACTGAAGAGCAAGAGGTTCCATCTGTTGACCCACCTTCTCAAGAGTCAAAGAGTGATGCAACTATGGAGACCATGACCATCACAGGGAAGGAACAGGTAATTGTGCCCTCCCCAGCCAATGATGATCAAACCCTGACTACCAAAGCCAGAAGAAGCAGGGCTAAAGCAGCTAGAAAAACTGCCAAGAAGGTGGCTGAATCCAAACTGAAGATAGACCCAAAGCAAAAGGGTGTATTCATATCAGCTGGATTTCAGGTGGTTGGACCTTCTGATTCAAGAAAAGAGTACAGTACCAGTACTCCTATCCTACCAAAGGATCAGAAGTTAAAGGGAAAGGTTGCTGATGAGGAGAAAAAGATCAAGAAACAGCAACCCTCTCATTCCCAGAAAGTTAACATTGCATGCATAATGTGTGGTCTGCAAAACCACATGGCTAAAGATTGGACCATATCAAATGGTTCAAGTGATGAAAAAGGGAAAGCTTGTTTCCGAAGCAAGGCTTCTCTCGGAAGAAAACTCTTCTTCCGAAAGGAAAAAGGCTTCGGAAGTTAAGGCTGTAAAGACTTAGAAAATTAAAAGAGTCCCCTTGAAACCATCCCAGAAGAAGACTGCTTCTGAAGAAAAGGTGGTGAAGGTCCCTTCCGAAAAGAAAGAAGCTTCGAAAGAATGCCAAGCTACAAAAGCTTCAACAAGCTCATCTTCTATGATCAACCAAAGGATGGAATGGAAGATCAAGGAAGATGCTGTAGCCCAAACCTCTTCTTCAAAGACATCAATTGAACCCCCATGCATAAATTTTGTTTCAATTATGTCACTTTCATTGGAAGAACCCAAGACCAACAAGGCTTGGGTTTCCAATCAAAACTAATTATCTCACCTTATGTGCAGGGACATCCATATGACAAGAATAACAACATTTGGATTGTAGATAGTGGATGCTCCAGGCACATGACAGGGAACAGATCTCTCCTTCAACAATTTCAACATTATGATGGAGGTCCTGTCCAGTTTGGAGGTGAGGCCGGAGGATATATTTCTGGCAGAGGGAGTATATCCAATGGAAAGTTAAAAGTTGACAAAGTGAATTTTGTCAAACAGCTTGAACATAATCTGTTAAGTGTTTCTTAATTCAAGGATCAAAAGCATCAAATGCTTTTCACAGAACATGAGTGCATCATCCTCAAACCTGGGATGACAATTCCTCAGGAATTGGTGATTCTTAGATCTCCCAGGAGAGGGGATATGTACAAGCTTGATATGAACAATGCTTCCCCAATGGGAGAAGTATCATGCTTTCTTTCCAAAGCTGATGGTGATGAGTCAACACTATGGTATAAACGAATGTGTCATGTCAATTTTAAGACAATGAATAAATTGGCTAAAAATAACTTGGTACATGGTTTGCCTAAAAAGGAATTTTTCTGCAAAGATAACTGTGTTGCTTGTCTGAAAGGGAAACAACACAGGTCTTCTCATAAATCCAAAGTTGTTAACTCTATCACCACTCCATTACACTTATTGCACATGGATCTATTTGGTCCCACAAGTATAATGAGCATTGGAAGGAAATCATATTGCCTTGTGGTAGTTATGATTTTACTAGATTTACATGGGTATTCTTTTTAAGAACTAGAGATGAAACTGCTGAAACTTTAAAATCTTTTATTCTTAAAATAGAAAATCAAGTTGATCACAAGGTTAAAATAATTAGAAGTGATCAAGGGATTGAGTTTAAGAACTTTGTTCTTGACTCCTTTTGTAACTTAAAAGGGATTGCCAGACAATACAGTGCTCCTAGAACTCCTCAACAAAATGGTGTTGCTGAGAGGAGAAATAGGACACTTATTGAGGCTGCTCGGACTATGTTAGCTGATTCAAAGATGCCTCTAACATTCTGGGCAGAGGCAGTCAGCACTGCATGCTATGTGCAGAACAGAGTTCTTGTAGTAAAGCCACATGGAAAGACCCCTTATGAGTTTTGGAACAAGAGGCCACCGTTCATTGGCTTTCTAAGGTTCTTTGGCAGCAGGTGTACCATACTAACACAAAAGACAATTTAGCAAAATTCGCTGAAAAGTCAGATGATGCTATCATTGTTGGATATTCCTCCTATTCTAAAGCATACAGAGTTTATAATATTAAAAACCAACAATTTGAGGAATCTTCCAACATTGTAGTTAATGAGCACACTCCTTGTGTTAGGGGGAATGGACCTGATCATATCTTTGATTTAGAATTGTTTCCAAACTATTCTAAACCATCTTGTGAGAATGTTTCAGCTGGAACAGGTGCTCAAAGCAATTCTGATGAAGATCAACTGTTTGAGCTTCCCAGACCTACTCCAAGTTCTCCAAGAGCTACAACAAATCAAGTTCCCACTATTGAAAGATCTGACAACATAACCATTTCAAGAGATAGTGGAACTTCAACAAGGGATTCACCTGCTGATTTTCAAATCTCTTCAGGTGATCCTGCACAACACAAAGCTGATGGAAGCAGCATTCTGAAGGAACAGGCAACTGTTAATGATGCTTCACAGCAAAGAAATGATGATGTTTCTCTTTCATTCAATCAGTCCTCATTAAATGAGCTTGAAACAACAGCTGGACCAAGTACTAAAGCTCCTGAGCAAAATATGTCCAACTTGGATTTATCTTTGCAACTGAAGGTGATTCCAAGACTCAGGATTCACAATACTCATCCAGCTGAAAACATCATAGGGGAAGTCTCTGAGGGTGTGAGAACAAGAGGACAAACTCATAATGGGAATGTCTGCTTGTACTCATACATCTTATCCCAAATGGAACCTAAGAAGGTGGAAGATGCCTTGAAAGATAGTAGCTGGGTTGAATCAATGCAAGAGGAGTTGCTTCAATTCAAAAGACAAAAGGTTTGGAACCTATGTCCGCTACCATCTGGTCAAGTACCTATAGGCACCAAATGGGTATTCAGGAACAAAAGAGATGATAGAGGCTTGATTATCAAGAACAAGGCAAGACTGGTGGTTCAAGGATACACTCAAGAGGAAGGAATCGATTATACTGATGTCTTTGCACCTGTTGCAAGACTTGAGGCAGTTAGAATCTTCCTTGCTTATGCTGCATCCAAGAATTTCACTGTCTACCAGCTTGATGTCAAGTGTGCCTTTCTATATGGGGATATAGATAGGGAAGTCTACGTATGCCAGCCTCCAGGATTTGAAGACCCACAACATCCAAACTATGTGTGCAAGTTGGATAAAGCTCTATATGGGCTGCACCAAGCACCTAGGCTGTGGTATGAGACATTGTCTCAATTTCTCCTGAAGAATGGTTATACAAGAGGTACCATTGATAAGACTCTCTTTATTAGAAAGTCTGGGAAAGACATTTTGCTTGTTCAAGTCTATGTTGATGACATCATATTTGGTTCCTCCAGTGACCAAATATGCAAAGACTTTGAGAGCATTATGAAGAAGAAGTTCGAGATGAGTTCCATGGGGAAAATGGAATTTTTCCTTGGAATTTAGGTAAAGCAACTGAAGGAAGGGTTCTTCATCAATCAATCTAAGTATGTCAATGATATCTTAGAGAGATTTGATATGAAGGATTGTAAAGCAGCAAAGACACCTATACCCAGAAACCATGATTTATGCCCTGATTCTGAGGGGGAGGATACTGATCAATATCAGTATAGAGCAATCATTGGTTCTCTGATGTATCTCACAGCAAGTATGTTGATGCATGTATGTCCCTAGATCATGATTTGTAATGTAATGAACTTGTCTGTCTGATTATGATGTAAGTTGTATTGATTAATGAAATGACATGGATTGTTTGTTACTTGTGATGTTTAATATTTCATTAATGAGTCGTGATTGAATTGATTGGGTTTATGATTGTTTGAATGATTGCACATTATGTTATATTAATTAAAACATTCAAACTTAACTTAATGAAGTTCTCATGCGAATGGCCCATGCGAATGGACCACACACATGAATAACTTCATACGATTGACTCAATCGCACGACTGAACCAGGAGACTGGATCAGTCGTATGATTGACACATTAGATTGGCTCAATCGCACGACTGAACACTCAGTCGTGCGGATGAATCAACCGCATGGTTCAATCGCACGACTGAACCATACTTATGGCCCAGTCGCACGATTGAACAATACTAACCTATAAATAGACCCAATTCGTGGAAAAACAAAACATTCATCCCATTACGATTCCAGACGTACCCTAGCCGTCCAGAAGCCTCCCAAATCGTTCTCCAAGTTCACATAACACATCAGATCGATTCCTAATCGATTTCTGACGTTGGATTCAATTCTTGATTGATTCTTCGTGTGTTCTCACTGATTGGATCGCCAATCAAATAGGATTCCGCACTATTTGATTTGGTTAACACGCTAATCACTAGGTATTTCGTTCAAATACCAGGTCCTAACAAGTGGTATCAGAGCTTTGGCTCTTGATTACGTGTTGATTCAATCAAGATTGCATAAAAGTTTGTGTTTTTGCACGAAAAACGCAATCTTTGGCATCAAAAGTGATCTTGGACGTTCCCTACTCATTGAAGTTTAGTTTCTACGGACTTAGGCGATTAGGACTTGTGAAATTTCGAATTTTTACGGCTGAAACCCGTCAAACCTAGAAATTTTCGCAAAACAGCAGCTTCAGTCGCACGAGTGACCCATTCGCACGACTGGACTCCATTCGCATTGCCCATTCGCACGATTGGACCTAGTCGCACCCTCATTCGGCCGACTGAACCGTTCGTTCGCATAACTCATACGCACCAGATTCATTCGCACGACTGAACCAATCGCCCAGTTCAGCCGCACGATTGAACCAATCGCAGAGTTCATACGCACGATTAGACCATTCGCATCCTTCAGTCACCTCAGTGAAAGTTTGTTTGATTAGATTCTAAGTTTATTAGCCATGGAAGATCAGATGTCAGCCTTTACTGCTGGGAAGGACTCGAGGATTCAGAACCTGCTGTTGCTTGAGAGTGAGGTGGGTAATCACAATAAACCACCAAAGCTCTTGACTTTAGATGAGTTTCCCCACTGGAAACAACGTTTTGAGATCTACCTCAATGGAGTAGATCCTAATCTGTGGGAAGCCATTGAGATTGGTTATAGTACACCGGTGGGAGCTGATGGAGTTAAATTAACGTTAAGTGGGATGACAGACGCACAGAAAGTAAAATACAATGCAGAGAAAAGGGTTTATGCATTGATCACTCAGTCTATCCCCAAAGATATATTCCACCAGTATTCAGAGAACAAACAGTCCAAGAAACTGTGGGATGAGCTAGAGAAGAGATATGATGGGAATGCATCATTGAAGGCAATCAAGGCAAAGGAGTTAAAGAAGGAATTCGATAACTTCTCATCGATTGGTAATGAGAGTTTAGACGAAGTCATAGACAGATTCTACCACTTGATGAGCGAATTGCATACACATGGAGTGGAAACGACTATGGAAGAGAAAGTAAGCAACTTCGCAGATGGATTGCCTGATAAGTGGGCTTCATTCGTGTCTAACCTTAGACAGAATGAAATGCTTATAAAGCTGGATATAAATGACTTCATTCTCAAGTTGCGAGAAGAAGCACTAAGGATGAAGTATAGAGCTCAGAAGTTTCGTACACACAAAATCCAGCTTTATACAACGCCACGCCTCAAGCTAAGACATCTGGAGCACCTCTCCAGACTGCATTTGTGTCTAGCTCGTCAGGTCCTTCACATGCTTCTCCTTCTGGATCAGACACGTCAGGGTCGTCATGTACCCACTATATTGGATCAGAAGCAAGTGCTACCAAACTGAAGACCGAGAACCTCGGTAATGTGACTGTAGAAGTAGCTCGAGAGCATATGGATCTTTTAGCAGCAGTGGTTCATTCATATGATGGACTTGTTGCCGGGAAGATTGGAAACTGCCATCTGGCAGATGAGGACTACGAGCAGGTGGACGAAATGGAGCTTGAGAGGATGGATATAATGTGGGCCTTAGCTAGCGCTGTCCGAAGGGCGAAGAAGTTTGTTAAGAAGACAGGACAGAACTTGGTAGCTACTAAGGATACCACATTTGGCTTTGACAAGAGCAAAGTGACCTGCTTCAACTGTGGAGAGAAGGGGCACTTCAAGAGAGAATGTGTCAAGCCAAAGAAGACGGGTAATGGGAACCCGTTCTCATCCTTTACTCGCCAAGACAAGCAAGCTTCCAGTTCTACTTCATCAAACAAGGATCCAAAAGCCTTGACTGCTCATGATGATGAAGGACAGGATTGGAGTTTTAGGTTTGTCTCACCAGGAGAATCTAACATTGCCAGTGTTGAGGATATTGATGATGATTCTGCGAGTGAAGGTGATCTAGCAGTTGAGATAGCAATGTCACATAGTGAAGAAACAACTGCAGCTGAGGTCAGTTACAAGCCAAAGGAGGAGACTTCCACGTCAGAGACAGAAAAGTCAGAATCACCAGAACCAGAGACATCTGATGCTGCGTTGATGGCTAACTCTTCTGAACCAACACAGGTAAGTACAACTGACCAAATGTTTGATAATCATGCTTGTTCTGATTGTGATATGTTTAGGAATAGCATTGATGAAAAATTTGCTAGGTTATTAGATCACAATGATAACTTAGTAAAAGATTACAACTGTGCACTGAGGCTAATAGAGTTCTAAAACAAAATGAGCATAGTTATAAAGAAAAGATAGACCTATTGACTAAACAGCTTAGGGAAACCGAAGTAGTTGCCTTTAACCAAGCAAATGACATTAGGTACTATCTAAACTCCCTAGAGGACACTAAGAAGCAAAAGGCAGTTCTAGAAGTAGAAGTTAATTCATTAAAACAGAAACTGCACAGTTGGACTAGTTCTTCACACATAGTTCAACACTTAGTGAGAGAAAGGAATAACGGGGAGGGATTAGGCTACAAAGTGGTTCCACCTCCACCTGAGACCTTGATGAACACTAAGTCTAGACCAGTAAACAACAACCCCATCAAGGATCATGTGGTGACTACTCCTCTTGTTACTGATCCAGACACATCATGTTCATCTACTGAATCTGGACAGAAACAAAAGGAGGCCACTTCAAAGGCAAAGGGTAAATTGCCTTGTGTTAATCTGGAAAATGAATTTGAAAAAGTTAACTTAAAGTCAGGGTCAAACAGAGTCAAATCAGAACCTAAAAGGACTTCAAACGTTAATTTTTCACATGCTTCAAGTCAAAAACCAGTTAACCAAAAAGTGGAACATGTTAAACAGGTTAAAACAGTTAATTTTGTTAAACCAGAGAAAACATCAAACATACAAGAGTCAAAACCTAAAGTGATTGATGTTACTAGAGTGTCACGCACTTCTCCACAAAGAAAGTCTACTTATAAAGTTGATAGCAGATCATGCTACAACTGTGGAGAATGTGGACACATTGCTTCCTATTGTCCTTTCTATCAGACACCTAGGAAGAAGATTGATCTTCAGGACTCTAGACCTAGGTCTTCTAAGAGGAGTTCTCTAACTCCACCTAGAAGATCTAGTGAACCTAAAGTCCAACCTGTAAGCCAGACGACTGTTTATCATAAACAGGCATTGCACAAATCTGGCTTATGGAAAGAGAAGTCATCCTGCGTGTCTGATACTGATGACAAGAAGGAACCTGAGCTACCCTCACCCTCTAAGGGTCAATGGGTAGAGTTTATGATGTGTGATGCCTCTGGGAAACCCAAGACAGTAAAGGCTTGGGTTCCTAACCTAAACTAATACATTTACTTTGTATGTGCAGGGTGTTCGATATAGCGCTGAGACTAACACGTGGATTATAGACAGCGGAGCATCCAGGCACATGACAGGAAATAGAGCCCTTTTATCAAACGTCAAACAAATAAAAGGAGGGCATGTTTCCTTTGCAGGAAACAAGGGAGGATACATCACAGCTCAGGGAGAAGTGGGAAATCAGAAAGTTAAGTTTGATAAGGTGAACTACGTTCAACAACTTCAAATAACTTACTTTCTGTTTCCCAAATCTGTGATAAAGGATTTAAAGTCATCTTCGACAACAAGAAGTGTTACGTGCTGAAGAAAGACTACATGATCCCAGAGGACCAAGTTCTGATGACTGCTTCAAGATATAAAGACCTTTATGTCTTGGATCTGTCAACAGCTGCTACAACGGATCATGAGGTTCAGTGCTTTCTATCTAAAGCTACTGAGAAGGACTCAATCTCCTGGCATAGGAGAATGGGACACATTAGTCAAAGGAAGATGAATCATTTGATTCAGAAGGATTTAGTGAGAGGAGTAAATGTCAAGAACTTCCAACTTCCTGACTTTTGTGTAGCTTGCAAGAAAGGCAAACAGACAAAGAAGTCTCATAAGGAAAAGAAAGTTCATTCAATAGAACTTCCTCTTGAACTTCTTCACATGGATCTGTTTGGTCCAGTCAGTACAAGGAGCATTGCAGGCGATTTGTACTGTTTTGTGGTCACTGATGACTACTCAAGGTTCACTTGGGTAATGTTTCTGAAATCCAAATCAGAAACATTTGAGTCATTCAAGGAATTAGTAACCACACTGGAATCTCTCTACAAGCTAAAAGTTAGACAAGTACGCTCAGACAACGGGACAGAATTCAAGAATCAATGGATGGAGGCATACTGCAAGGAAAAGGGAATTGTTCATCAATTCACTTCTGCCTACACGCCTCAGATGAATGGTGTTGCTGAGAGGAAGAATAGAAGCTTGATAGAGACTGCACGGACTATGCTGGCTGACTCGAAACTGCCTATCCAATTCTGGAATGAGGCAGTGGCAAATGCATGTTATACACTGAATCGAGTCCTAATAGTCAAGCGCCACGGAAAGACATGTTATGAGCTACTACAAAGACGCAAACCAAATTTGGAGTATCTTGAACCTTTTGGCGCGCCGTGTACACTTCTGAAGAAGACACAAGAAGGAAAATTCAGCGAGAAGGCAGATGAAGGAATTTTTCTAGGATACAACATACCGAACAAGCGAGTTTACAATAACTCAACGGGTCTTGTAGAAGTGTGGTGTAATGTCGACGTTCAGAGATATACCACACCACCTACAGGCAAAGGACCTGCATACTTCTTCGATTATGATGGATTCTTCAAGTCCTTCAACATTCCTCTCTCTCCCTCGGATGATGAGTTAGCTACTAGGATGATGTATGATATTCTGAATACACCATCTAGCACACAGGGAGAATCATCTACTCAGTCAGGGGGAGTAGTCGATGACAGTGACTCCTCCTCTGAAGATGAAACTGAAGCAGATGACCAGAACAGTCAGGAGGAACAGGTTCCAGTTCCTGAAAGTCCACAAGCATCTACGAGTGATGCTCCTTCGACTTCGGAACCTCAAACTCCAACTACCTCAGATGCAGAACAAAATGTTCATAATCTCGGTTCTGAGGTGGCTGTTCCTACTACTCCAGGATCACGACTAAACGTCTATCATCCCCTTGACAATGTTATTGGGGATGTCAGATCAGGAGTACAAACCCGAAATCAGCTATACTCAGCTGATTACGCCTCGGTTATGGAGAAAGGTTACATTCATGATGGTGCTTATCGATGTTTTGTCTCGCAGGTTGAGCCAAAATATGTCAGTGAGGCACTAAATGATGAGGCGTGGGTGAGTGCCATGCAAGAAGAACTTCTGCAGTTTAAGAAGTTAGGTGTATGGACTCTGGTTGATAGACCTAAAGGTGCTAAAGTCATTGGCACCAAATGGGTACTAAAATGCAAGAAGGATGACCAAGGAGTCATTATCAGGAACAAAGCTCGACTGGTGGTTCAAGGTTTTCGCCAAGTCGAGGGGATTGACTATAATGAGGTGTTTGCACCCGTGGCAAGGATGGAAGCTATTCGTATCTTCCTTGCCTATGCATCGTACATGAAGATTAAAGTCTACCAATTAGATGTGAAGAGTGCATTCCTTCATGGGGAAATCAGGGAAACAGTCTATGTAAGTCAACCCGAGGGATTTGAAGATCCTTATCATCGGGATAGAGTTTACAAGCTCGACAAAGCTTTATATGGGCTTCATCAAGCTCCTCGAGCTTGGTATGAGAAACTCTCGACTCATCTTGTGAAACACGGCTTTCGCAGGGGAGTCATTGACTGTACACTGTTTATTAAAGAAAAGGATGGCGACCTACTGCTTGTACAGATATATGTTGATGACATAATCTTCGGGTCAAAGAACGAAGAGTTATGCAAAGAGTTTGAAGCAGTGATGAAGAAAGAGTTTGAGATGAGTGCTATGGGGGAGATGAAGTTCTTTCTCGGGTTACAGGTGGATCAAACACCTAATGGAATCTTTCTACATCAGACCAAGTATGTAGGAGACATTCTCAGTCGCTTTGACATGGAGAATGCTTCTGCTGCTGGGACTCCACTTGCTACGAATCATGATATAGCACCTGATGAGAATGGAGATCTAGTAGATGCCACTATGTACCGAGGAATGATTGGATCCCTCATGTATCTCACTGCCTCAAGACCTGATATTATGTATGCTACATGTCTATGTTCTAGATATCAGGCTAAACCAAAGGTCAACCATCTGATCGGGGTCAAGAGGATTTTTCGTTATCTGAAGGGTACACCCACACTTGGATTGTGGTATCCTCATGATGATGACTTTGAGCTTACCGCGTATAGTGACTCGGATTACGGGGGCTGCAAGATGAACTACAAGTCTACATCAGCAGGGTGTCAATTCTTTGGGAGAAGATTAGTTACCTGGCAGTGTAAGAAGCAGACATCGGTTGCATTGTCAACCTGTGAAGCCGAATATGTTGCTGCTGCAAGTTGCTGTTCACAAATCATCTGGATTCAACAGCAAATGCGGGATTACGGTTTAAAATTCTCATCTACTCCTATTTTTGTTGATAACTCTGCTGCAATTGCAGTAACTAAAAATCCGGTTCAACATCCTAAGACCAAACACATCGGTATTAAATACCATTTCATAAGAGATTGCTTTGAAAAGAACTTAATTGATGTGGTTAAAATTAATACTGATTTTCAACGCGCTGACCTCTATACTAAAGCCTTTGATAAACCACGTTTTCAATATTTGCTAGAGGTCAACGGCGTTAAAAAGAAAAGTGAGGTAATTCCTGATGATGATAATGTGTAGTCCGATGTAGTTTAGTTAAAGTTTATTTTATTTTATTTTATTTGTTTTATTTTCGTCTGTTTTATTTAAACTCATGTTATTTTGCTGTTTATTAAAATCCTAAAATAATTAAACCAGAAATGATTTTAGTATTTTAGGGGGAGAATATGTCAGCAAGTTAACATAAAAAAAAAATGAGGGAGAAGGAGTAACTAGCTGAAATAAGGTAGATTGTGTCTGTGATACCGATTCAATACCTTTGGAAAATGATAGTACACAGGAACAAATCAAGAGGGACTTTAAAAATTTAAGTTTTGAAAAGATGCAAAAGTTCAAAGTATAAGTCTGTGTAGTCTGAGCAATATAAAAAGGAAAGATGATAGAAAACTGGCAACTCCTAAGGTGACACAAAGAAAGTAGACTTAGAGGCTGCTAGACCACAAATGATATGTTGGTAGATTCAACACAATAGACAATTAGACCTGATTGGTGATCTCAAGATCAAACTAAGTTGTTCAACTGACTGTGGGCTTCCATCTTATCACTGGTTAACACAATCAAATATATTCCAATAAGGGGTAATGAGCAATTAAACGCCACAAATGTGTGCGGATGACCATAATTAGAGCAAAGCAAGAAAAAAATGAAAGACAAATGCAATAAAGCTAATGACTTATGTTGTTGGTGCATTTTGTGTAAAATAAAATAAGCTGCTCTAACAAGGAGATAGGTTGTGTGCCTCTCTGCTGTGCGATGGCACTGACCTGAGGATAAGCATAACCTAGATATTCTAGAATTCATTGTTGTTTGCCGCCTCTCTGCTGTGCGATGGCACTGACCTGAGGACAGGCTTCTCTTTGAAAGCTCTAAGAATAGTCTCTTCTTGTAATAATACCCGTAGACCGCTCAAAAGCTCCTGAGGAATGTTGATTACCATATAAGTGTGGGATCCACAAATGTTAGTTGAAATAATTAAACCTAAATAAGTCACCAGTCTGTGTCAAAAGTCTGTGTATGGATTTAAGTGGACAAACATACTGACAATCATTGTGGCTACATTCTCAAAGGTTCAAATCAATGTGAAAATCTAAGAGTTTCAGTATGATTTCCTTAAGTTGCTAACGACTCTGGATGAACACCGAGAATTTGAGCATCAAAAGGTTTAATAACTAGTCCCAAATGATTTGACTTACCTGTATGATTCCAAAATTGAATTGGTCCAGATATGATCAATCTAAGTTGAAGCTATCTACTCCCGAACCAAATCCCGTAGATATCAATCTCTGGATTTATCTCTCACAAAAAGCCAAAAATATGTCTGTTTATGTAATTAGTTTAAGTTCTTAAATTAGTTAGTCGTTTTAATTTTAATTTTAGTCGTGTGTCGGGCTACATCAGGAAAATCAGAAGGAATCAACTCACTAAAAGGGTCATGTCTGAGATGACCATATGTGCTTTGAAAGGTTAAAATAGTCACGTCTGAGGTGACAAAGTGTTTTTAAAAGGATCACGTCTGAGGTGATCAAAATGTTTTCAAGATAAAAATGGTCACGTCTGAGGTGATCAAAATGTTTTCAGATAAGATGATCATGTCTAAGATGATCAAAGGTTCATAACGTTAATTTCATAAAGTTAAAAGGGGTTTTAAATGTAATTGGTCAAAAATGGCAGAAAATTAACTAAGTATGACCCATTCGCACGAATGGACCATACGTATGGACTAACCATACGAATGGAATCCATTCGCACGAATGAACTATGAGTATGGACCATCAAACCGAATGGCCCATACGATTAGCCCAGTCGGAGGCTTAAGTGCGAACGAGTGAGTCAGTCGCACGACTGAAATCCAATCGGACGACTGGAGAAGGGCGACTGACCCAATCGCACGACTGAGTCCCACTCGCACGACTGAAAGGTGCGTATGAACTCAGTCGCACGATTGGATCTAGGGTTAGTATAAATAGAGGAGGAGTCGGTCGCAGAGACTCATCACCCTCAAAGAAACCCTAAATCGCACGACTAAGTCACTCTGCCAAATTTCGTTTGATTTCCATAAAACCTTTGTTTCTTGCATACTGACCATTTACTTCGATTCTACAGGTAATTTGCGACAAAGAAACATCACCAAATCGTTCAATTTGACTCTGAATCTTGATAATCAGACCCGTTAGAAAAACTGTGACTTGTGTGACAAAATAACCTAACTAAATACTCAAATTAATGAAATTAAAAATGTTAGGTGTTACACGAATGGGTTGCGAGTCTAATGAACCAAAACACGAAGTCTAAAACTCAAAATTGGTGAAAAAGTTAATTTGAATTGAACGGACAGGATGTCATACGATTGGCCAGGCGGATGAACTTCAGTCGCACGACTGAAGGGGGCGATTTACTTAACCGCACGACTGAACCATGCGAATGAGACTCAGTCGCACGACTGGTGTAACCGCATAAGAGTACATGCGCATGAGTCCAGTCGCACACTCAGTCGTACGCATGAGGTCATTCGCACGTCTGAACCTCAATCGCACTGTTCAGTCGCACGACTGTCTTCAGTCGCACAACCTCAATCGCATGACAGAGACATTCTATTCAAAGTTTAAGTGTTTCATTATGCTCTTAGCCAAAGGTACTAATGTTTATATTGTTATGTGTTACAGATGGCGAGTCGATGGAACATGAGCACAAAGCATAACATATGTGCTCATCTGGATTTGACATCCAGGAACGCAGCTGACTTCTCAGGCATCATTACGTTTCTGTTGAGATCCAGGATTGCTCATGCTATCTCTACACCATGCACGCCGTATAGATCAGTGCAGCAGGCCTTCTGGGAAGGCGCGACTGTTGATAGATCCTCTGAGCCTCATTGCATCAGGAGTACGATCTTTGGTGAGGCTATTACCGTATCAGAGGAGGATTTGAGGATTGTTCTACAGTTAGGGGATGATGCTGATTGTCCTACTCGTCTACACCCCCTCACTGTCAGAGGATGTTTTATGAGAGCCAAGTACTCTGGGGACATCAATGCTGGGGTACTCAACAAGAGTAACCTCTGTCCCCAGTTCAAGTATCTTGCGCATGTTCTGCTGAAGTGCATAGCGTCGAGGAAGGGAGGATTTGATGAGTTGTCGGATCAGATCCAGAACGCTTATGCTGCATTGGTGCTGAACCACCCGTTCAGCTTCTCCAAAATGATCTTCACCTACCTGGTGGAGAACATTGAGGGGAAAGGGAAGGAAGGCTTCTGTATGTATCCGAGGTTTATACAGATGATTATTGATCAGAAGCTTCCCTCCCTGCCAAAGGAGAAGGAGGATGCTGTAGTGCTCGAGGTCATGGATGACACTACGCTAGGCAGGATGAAGGTATACAGGGGGAAGCAGGTGAAACCCCCTGTCAGGAGGTTGTTTGGGCATCTGGCCCGTGCTGACTATGTGGCGCCAGCCAAGAGAAAGTGGCGCCACGATGACAGTGATTCAGATGTAGAGCAGATTGCTATACCAGATATCGACTCAGATGATGATGATAGCGGCGACGCCGGGGATGATATGCCTGCTCCACCTAGAGGCACTGATTCAGACGTTATTCCCCGGGGTCTGCCACTGCCGGAGAGGTTGCTGAGATGGCCGGTTTCCATCAGGAGTTCGTAGCTGGTGATCAAGAGGAGGAGGAGTCGGATGAGGAGCCCCTCACTAGGACTGTGGGAAGCAAAGTTGTTCCCACAGAACACGGGATTAGGGTGGTTGGTGTACACCCTCGGGACTCCTCAGAGAGAGAGACTGACCCAAGCTATGCTCCGGGTTCAGTGGGCAGAGCTGCAGGGGGAGCATCCACTTCCACCGGGACTAGGAGGAAGAGGATGGCTCAACCCCACGGACTGAAGAAGAAGAAGCGTCGCCTGACCTTCGTTACCACTGCTGCCACTACTTCCACCACCACAGCCACCACTACCACCACTACTGACATACCACCCATCACCACAGCCACCACATCCACTACTTCCACTACCACAGCCACCACCTTACCTACCACCACTGTATCCTTCCCATCCACCACCATACCATTCACACCTACATCACCAGCACCAGCCTACCGACCCATATTCACCACTGCCACTACCACCACCACCTCACATCATGCTGGACCTTCAGCCCAGCCATCACATGCTTATGGATCTACTCTACCTCACATCGGGGTAGAGGAGCAGCTGTCAGCGCGCTTAACCGTATGGTGATGCGCCTGCTCGCTGCAGATGAGGAGAAGGCGGCGCAGATTCGCCAGCTGACCGACCTGACTGCTGCCCAGTCTCAGCAGATGGCAGAGCAGGCTCGGGTGATAGACTAGCAGAACCAGCTAATCGATGCTCAGAGAGTCGAGGTGTCCCAACTCCAGGACCAGCAGGCCCAGTCAGTCAAACGTATAGAGGAGTTGGAGACGACCAACAAGACGATTATGTGAGGTTAAAGGGGTCGAAGGATGAGCCCTTGAAGATAAAGGAGGGTGATGGGGATGATGGAGATGGTGATGATGAAGATGATGATGATGATGAGGAAGATGATGATGATGAGGAAGAGACTGAGGAAGAAAGGACAGAAGGTAGAGATGATGATGACGAAGCAGAAGGAGGGGATGCGGCTGCATCGGCCTCTGCTTCTGGTCAAGAACGAAGATCTAAGCATCGACAGGACCAGTCATCTACCACTTCTGCTCCTCCGAGCGACACGCCCATGATTCAAGACAAAGTACAGATTAGATGTCTTATGTATTTATTTATTTTGTATTTGAATCATGTAATGAAAAACAAGTGTGTTGAATGTTTATATATTAAGTTGATATAATTCTGTTTGATTACTTACTAATGGTTTATGTGTTGAATGTTTAAATCAAACAGATCCAAACTTTCAAAGGGATGAGTTTGACATTGCTCCCCTTCAACAGGTCAAGACTCAATTAACCATGATTCTTGATCTGCAAGGGATTGTAAGAAGGTCTGTGAGTTATACCCCTGAAGAAGGGGAATAATTCATGACCTATCTGATGAGCAACTGGCAGAGATGTTCAGACTCAATCCTGATGAAATTGTCAAGGATGCTCCAACAGTTGATTCAACCAGTGATGAAGAACTAAATGACGTTGATGAAGTTGAGGTTGAAGATATTACTGCAGAAGAGTACCCTCAGTATGCTGACACCGAGGGTAATGTGGTCCCCAATCTGGGTGAGTCCCTAGTCAGTGATACGTTTGAGGTACTAGACAAGATGGAGCAGGAAACCGAAAAGACTGAAGGAACAGCCCAAGCCTCCAATGATGACGTAGACATTCGCAAGGCTGAGTGGGCTGCCTGTTTTGAAGAAGTGAGAGCCCAGCGTGCTGCACCAAAGAAAGATGCCTACACCAAGCTCTACAGAGTCAAGAAACACCATAAGGTGTCAGGCAGGATTATTGCATGGGCTTATTTTGATGACCTTAACGCGTATGCAGTTAAGAGGGAACAGGGCATAGAGTACTTCAGGTTCCCACATGATCTGAAGACTCTACCTGGTTTTGAGCTCAACCAGCTGGCTAAGCTAAAGCTGCTGTATGCTGACCCAAGAAAGATGTCAGGCTGGTTCGAGGCTGCCCTGAAGAAGGAGTACCACACCAGATGGGTTAACTTCAGACCACAACAGCCTACGAGGTACATAAGAAGGTCTGAGGTTGATGCCATTACTGGCAAGCCCAAGATTGTGTTGAAGTGGAGTCCTCCGCGCACTATGTCGAGAATCCCTCTCAGGGAAATGCCACAGGACTTCACTCCACACTTCAAATGGTGGTACTATGATTGGAGAACTGCTGAAGCTGTCATAGTTCTGAATAAAGAGGGCCAAATGGATACTATCAGGGTATTCGACCCGATGTGGCTAACCAACTTGTCTGCTAATGATGTCTATACATTATACAAGTGGCCACTGTTCTATGACACACAAGACATTGTACAAGCCCTCCAGTTCCAAAATGTTATACGACTTTGCTTTGCGTTTGAGATTCACGCAGGAGTCACCAAAGAGGAGAAGTACAAGAAGTATAAGGAGGTATGCAGAAGACAAGAGATTAGATAGATCTAGGTCCAAGGGGGAGTTTGTTGATGCATGTATGTCCCTAGATCATGATTTGTAATGTAATGAACTTGTCTGTCTGATTATGATGTAAGTTGTATTGATTAATGAAATGACATGAATTGTTTGTTACTTGTGATGTTTAATATTTCATTAATGAGTCGTGATTGAATTGATTGGGTTTATGATTGTTTGAATGATTGCACATTATGTTATATTAATTAAAACATTCAAACTTAACTTAATGAAGTTCTCATGCGAATGGCCCATGCGAATGGACCACACGCATGAATAACTTCATACGATTGACTCAATCGCACGACTGAACCAGGAGACTGGATCAGTCGTATGATTGACACATAAGATTGACTCAATCGCACGACTGAACACTCAGTCGTGCGGATGAATCAACCGCATGGTTCAATCGCACGACTGAACCATACTTATGGCCCAGTCGCACGATTGAACAATACTAACCTATAAATAGACCCAATTCGTGGAAAAACGTAAGCATTCATCCCATTACGATTCCAGACGTACCCTAGCCGTCCAGAAGCCTCCCAAATCGTTCTCCAAGTTCACAGAACACATCAGATCGATTCCTAATCGATTTCTGACGTTGGATTCAATTCTTGATTGATTCTTCGTGTGTTCTCACTGATTGGATCGCCAATCAAATAGGATTCCGCACTATTTGAGTTGGTTTAACACGCTAATCACTAGGTATTTCGTTCAAATACCAGGTCCTAACAGTATATTGTAATAATAAAGAGAAAGAGCAATAAAGAAAAGAAGAGGAACATTAATAAAATGTTAACAAGTCTTGCAAGCTTATAGGAGGTACACGACCGTGTTGTCGTTAGCTCAATTGTGCTGTGGGTTAGCTACCCTATTATGCACACAGGGCCAGTCTTGGAGATTGGTAGGACCCTTGTAGCGTACCCTGGGTGATTGGGTCGGCCTTGTATACAGTACACAACACCCTTTCGAGGGATACAGTTGACTCTTTCGAGGGATGTAGTTTACCCTTTCGAGGGATATAGATGGCCCATCACCCGTTTTCCACCGCGCATATAGTTGGGGTATTGCTCATTGGTCCATACAGACAGTGAAAGATAAAGATAAAAGAAAACAAAAGAAACAATGCATACAGTAAAGAGAACGAATAATATTTGTTCATATAGTTAATGCGTGCTCGCATATACAGTAAAGAGTAGAAGAAAAGGGTATTTTCATATACAACATATAGAAAGTATTTTATCATTATAAAACTAGAACTCACTCAGCAACGCTGACTTTTATACATTTTCAGTTGGCAGGTAATTATTGCTGAGGATGGCACGAGGGTAAAGCTGCTCGGCAGGGAAAAACTGACATCCATTCATAATGATTATTTCTGTTGTTTTGTAATGCATCTAAACAGTTCTTTTGTATTTGATCAAACAATAGTGTATTGCTTAACAACAGGGTTTAATGAAATGAAATGAATGGTTTTTGTTAAATTGATTTCGCTGCTTAAGATCTTAAATTTATAACGTTTAATGTATTTAATGCTGTGAATTGCCAACTGTGAGGTCTCCGGGAACGGGGCTTTACAAGTTGGTATCAGAGCCAAAGTTTAAGAGAGTTGGGTTAAATAAAATTTTAAAACCTAAACTTAAACTGAAAATGGGACAAATAGAGGGATGTCAGCCCGAGTAGCTACGTGCCATCAGGTATGTCTTTTCTTAATGTTAACCGGTATTATGTGCGCATGCTATTTGATTTATGTGCTCTTAGTAGATTTAGATACTGATTAAGTCAGGATAGGAAATGCTTGGGGTATGAAGAGTAAAGTAAGTGGCTAATCACAACTAGCCACTGTAATTAGGGACTTACTATACTTAGCATAAACTGAGCTATTGCCTTGAATGACCGCGTTAGTGTTTGAATCTTATAGTGTGCTTTAGAGGATGGCTGGCGGTAGATCTTCAAAGGCCTCTCGTGGGTGTTGCTCCGCGACCTAAGAGAGGGAGACCCAGAGTCGAGAAGGTGGTTCATGAGGGACCAGAGACCCCTCATCCGGAGGGTGGCGACGAGAGCGCCAATCTAAGAGCCTCAGTAAAGGAGGCTGTGGTGGAAGAGGTTCATCAGGTCATGCAGACGATTCTACCGTCTGTGATGACCGAAGTGATCAAGGCATTAAAGGAAGGGGAAAGAAACAGGTCCTCGGGAGGACGGGAGCAACCAGAGCCGGAAACGGTTCTCTCTGATGACGAGGAGGAAGAAGAAGAGCCTGCGCCAGAGGCGACCCGAGGCTGTAACTATAGGGCGTTTATGAGATGCAAGCCCCCTACCTTTGACGGAAACAGCACTGCGGCTGCTGCTCACCGGTGGGTGAGGGAAATGGAGGCTGTTCTCGATATCAGTGAGTGCCGTGAGGATCAAAAGGTGAAATTCGCTACCCACTCTTTTGTGGACTCGGCTTTGTGCTGGTGGGACAACATGGTCCAAGCCGAGGGTAGCAGGGCCATTAGGAGAATGAGATGGCCTGAACTGAAGAAGTTAGTGATTGAGGAATTCTGTCCTCACAGAGAGATGGACAAGGTGGAAAGAGAGTTCATGCAGCAGGAGGCGGGAACGATGACACACTAGCAGTACACCACTAAATTTAATGAAATGGCGCGACTGGTGCCCAATCAAGTAACACCACTGTCGCGAAAGATTAAGAGATACATTCAGGGGCTGCCGACGGATATCCGTAGGCATATGATCGCCGCCCGGCCGAGCACCTTTAGATCGGCGGTTGATTTGGCTGGTAGATTATATGATGAGCGCGAGGTGGTGGTGGCTGAGGTGAATAGGAAGGGTGGAGGTGACCGTAACTGGAATGGGAAATGGTTTGGACGTGGTGGGACCGCTCCAAACAATAAGGTGGCAAAGGTGGGTGACCGACGTGTGGTCACATCTAGTGAAGGATGGAAGAAGTGTGGCAGATGTGGAAGGGAGCATACTGGTGAGTGCAGGATGGGGATGAACGTATGCTTCAGGTGTGGCCAGCCTGGCCACATCGCTAGAGACTGCAAGAAGCCGAGGGCGGAGAGCTCGGGAGCAGGGAATAAGAAGCCGGATGAAGGAGGGCAGAGGGCAAGTGCTAGAGCTTACACTATGACCAGGGAGGAAGCCAGAGCTGATCCTGATGTTGTGTCAGGTATGTTTCTAGTAAACTAAATTTATGTCTCTATATTGTTTGATTCCGGTGCTAGCAGGAGTTTTGTTTCCACTACTTTCTGTGCTAAGTTGCCTGTTAGTAGTAGAAAGATTAGTGAACCATTCGATGTAGAAACTGCCATTGGTAAGTCCACTAGAATTACTGAGGTGATAGAGGACTGTGCCATAGAATTAGAAGGTCATAGGTTCGCTGCTAGGTTGCACGTGATACCCCTAGGTGGATTTGATGTAGTACTAGGGATGGACTGGTTAGCAACCTATGAAGCAAACATCGTGTGTCGTAAGAAGATGATTCGATTAATTACGCCTGATAAGAGTTTGGTTACGATTTATGGAGATCGCATTACTACGATCCCGAAGATGATTTCGATGGCCGTGGCGGGGAAGTGCATAAGACGTGGATGTAGTGCCTACTTGGCCTACGTAAAAGATGTGGATGCATCGGTACCGCAATTATCCGAAGTGCCAGTGGTGTGCGACTTTCCAGACGTATTCTAGGAAGACTTACCCGGCGTGCCACCGAACCGCGAGATTGAGTTCCAAATTGATTTGATACCTGGTGCTCAACCGTTGCCAAAGCACCGTATCGATTAGCTCCGACAGAAATGAAAGAACTGATGGAGCAGTTGCAAGAGCTGCTCGATAAGGGGTTCATCCGACCGAGTATCTCTCCCTGGGTGCTCCGGTCCTATTTGTGAAGAAGAAAGACGGTAGTATGAGGATGTGCATTGACTACCGAGAGCTGAACAAGTTGATGGTGAAGAACCGATACCCCTTACCAAGAATTGATGATCTGTTTGACCAACTCCAAGGTGCCAATTGGTTCTCGAGAATAGATCTACGATCTGGTTACCATCAACTGAAGGTGAAGGAGCAGGATATCCCTAAAACAGCTTTTCGCATGCGCTACGTTCATTACAAGTTCCTCGTTATGTTGTTTGGGTTGACCAATGCGCCAGCTGCTTTTATGGATTTGATGAACCGAGTGTGTCGGCCAATGTTGGATAGATCAGTGATTTTGTTTATTGACGATATCCTGATCTACTCGAGGGGTAAAGAAGAGCATGCCGGTCATATTCGGGAGGTGTTGGAGATCTTAAGAAGGGAGAAGTTGTATGCTAAATTCTCCAAGTGCGCGTTCTGGTTGCGCGAAGTTCAATTCTTAGGTCATGTGATAAATCCCGAGGCCCCGCAAAGGTGGAGGCAGTGATGCAATGGAAGTCACCAAAGACGCCATCCGAGATTAGTAGTTTCTTGGGTTTGGCGGGCTATTACAGAAGATTCATCCAAGACTTTTCCAAGATCACTTCTCCACTAACCAAGTTGACCCGTAAAGATGTGAAGTTCGTGTGGAGTCAAGAGCAAGAAAGGGCTTTTGAGGAGTTGAAGGCAAGATTGACCCAAGCCCCTGTCTTGTCATTACCCGAAGGAAGCGAGGATTTGATGGTTTATTCAGATGCTTCCTACTCAGGGTTGGGTTGCGCGTTGATGCAGCGAGGTAAGGTGATAGCCTACGCATCCCGACAACTGAAGGTGCATGAGGTTAATTATCCTACTCATGATCTGGAGTTAGCAGCAATGGTTTTCGCACTAAAGATTTAAAGGCACTATCTGTACGGGACGAAGTGCACCATCTTCACTGACCATAAGAGCTTGAAGTATTTCTTCGAGCAGAAGGAATCGAACATGAGGCAGAGACGATGGTTGGAGCTTATAAAGGATTATGATTGCGAAATCCATTACCATCCGGGCAAAGCCAATGTGGTGGCTGATGCCCTTAGCCGAAAAGAGAGGCCTGAGCCGATTCGGGTGAAAGCATATCAACTGATCATGACCTCCGATGTCATGAAGCAAGTCAAAGAGTTTCAAGATGAGGCACTGAGAGAAGATCATCTTAACTCAGAAAGAATGAGAGGTCTGGTCGGGGAACTGGGTGAAAACACACTTGGTGTTAAAACCCGATTTGGATGGGTGTGGATTCCTCGTTTTGGGGATCTACGGGCGAAGATTATGGATGAAGCTCATAAGACTCGATACTCCATTCATCCTGGTGCCAAGAAGATGTATCAGGATATGAAGAAAGATTATTGGTGGTCGGGTATGAAGCGTGACATGGTGGAGTATGTGAGTAAGTGCCTTACTTGTTTGCAAGTGAAGGCCGAACACCAAAAGCCGTATTGTAAGATTCAACCTTTGGATATACCGGAATGGAAGTGGGAGCACATCACCATGGATTTCATTACGAAGCTGCCGCGTACGCCGAAAGGGTACGATGCCATATGGGTGATTGTAGACCGTCTGACGAAGAGTGCTCAATTCTTACCGATCCGCGAGACATATTCATCTGAAAGGTTGGCTGACCTACTCATCAAGGAGATTGTAGCTCATCATGGTGTGCCGATGTCCATTGTGTTTGATCGTGACACCCGGTTTACCTCTAAATTCCGGAAGAAATTCCACGATGCCATGGGGACGAGGTTACATATCAGCACGGCTTACCATCCCCAAACTGATGGTCAGTAAGAAAGGACCATTCAAACATTGGAAGACATGCTTCGGGCATGTGTGATTGACTTCGGGGGAAGTTGGGATGATCACTTACCGTTAGCTGAATTCTCGTACAATAACAGTTATCATGCTAGTTTTGGCATGCCACCATACGAGATGCTATAGGGTAGAAGATGTAGGACGCCCGTATGTTGGGGAGACATTGGGCAGAAAGAATTGGGAGGTGTCGAGGTAATCGAGGCTACGACCGAGAAGCTCGAAAAGATTAAAGCCTTCATGAAGGCAGCCAAAGATAGACAGAAGCCGTATGCCGATAAACGACGCAGACCAATCGAGTTCCAGGTGGGTGACCGCGTTATATTGAAGGTCTCACCTTGGAAGGGAATCATCCGATTCAGGAAACCAGGTAAGCTGAGCCCGAGATACATAGGACCTTTCCGAATCATTGCTCGATTAGGAGAGGTGGCCTATAGGTTGGAATTACCAGATGAGTTAAGTGGAATTCACCCGACATTCCATGTATCTCATCTGAGAAAGTGCTTAGCTGATGAATGTATGGTTGTTCCACTGGAGGATATAGAAGTAGATGAACGACTCAATTATGCGGAGCAACCAGTGGCAATCATCGATCGTAAAGAGAATAGGCTGAGGAATAAAGTGGTTCCTCTTGTGCGTGTACAGTGGAAGCACAAGAAGGGATCCGAATCTACATGGGAGACTGAGAAGGAGATGAGGTAGCATTATCCTCAGCTGTTCGAGGAATAACATGTTTCGGGGACGAAACCTATATAAGGGGGGTTCTTATAACACCCGGTTACTTCTAAAAAGAAAAGAAAGAATAATTCATGAAGAATAAATGAAAGAAAAGCAATAAAGTCCAAGTAGAGGGACTAAAAGTGTCCAAAATGACAAATGTTTAAAAAAGTTGGTGTAAAGGTGAGCATGGCCGCCCACCCTTACTTCACATCACCATTTTCTTTGGTTTTAGAGAGAGAAAGCAGAGGAGATCTTGGCTGAAGAAAAAGAAGAAGAAGAGAAGTCGAATTCAAGGTAAGAATTCGTGATTTTTATGTGTTTATGACGGGTTTTATCCCGGTTATATGCTTATGTGCTCATGTGTTGTGTATGTGCTCGTGTGTGTGTGTGTTTGGTGGTGTTCTAGGTGTTTGAACTCATTTGCATTCGGGTTAGAAGGAAGATACACCCAAAGTTACACCAGGTGAGTTCTAGACCCTGGTTTCTACTTGTTTTAAACATCTTTGGGGCTGAAATGTATTAAAATAATTTTACAAGTTTATGCATGATTACCCGTATGTATTATGCATGTTAAATGTTGATTCTTGAATGCTTATAGGTTGTTCATGTTTAGAATAGCCATGTTAAGCTTAGAACAGATGGGTTTGATGATTGGGTTTGAAAACATACTAGGAACATGATATACAGAAGGTTCATACGCCTGAAAATGCCATAGAATGAATCACGTGTAATCCATGCGCCTAAACAGTAGCCCATGCGCCTAAGATTACCTTAGAAATGTTTTAAGTATAGCCCATGCGCCCTAATGGCCCATGCGTCTGAATGGCCCATGCGCCTGAGTGGCCCATGCGCCTGAGTGATCCATACGCCTAAGTGTCCATGCGACTGAATGGGTCATACGCCCCAATAGTGCCCATGCGTCCGAATGGCCATGCGACTAGGTGTCCATGCGCCTGAGTTTCCATGCGTCTGAAGTGTCCCATGCGCCTAAGTACCCATACGCCTGAACAGGGCCCATGCACTCAAATAGTGCCATGCGCCTAAACCCTTAGAATTTAATGCAGAATGTTTGGGAGTCTGTGCCTTTAGGGTTTTGACCGAGGATTGACTAGGGCTTATTAATGATGGATTTTATGCATGAATATGATTGATTATGATTGTCTTATGATTGTTCCTTATTATTATTATTGCTATTATTATTATTACCTATAGAATGTGACTTTGCGTGGTATGTATATTATCGTAACGTAAAGTATATTGTAATAATAAAGAGAAAGAGCAATAAAGAAAAGAAGAGGAACATTAATAAAATGTTAACAAGTCTTGCAAGCTTATAGAAGGTACACGACCGTGTTATTGTTAGCTCAACTGTGCTGCGGGTTAGCTACCCTATTATGCACACAGGGCCAGTCTTGGAGATTGGCAGGACCCTTGTAGCGTACCGTGGGTGATTGGGTCGGCCTTGTATACAGTACACAACACCCTTTCGAGGGATACAGTTGACCCTTTCGAGGGATATAGTTTACCATTTCGAGGGATATAGATGGCCCATCACCCGTTTTCCATCGCGCATATAGTTGGGGTATTGCTCATTGGTCTATACAGACAGTGAAAGATAAAGATAAAAGAAAACAAAGTAAACAAGGCATACAATAAAGAGAACAAACAATATTTGTTCATATAGTTAATGCGTGCTCGCATATACAGTAAAGAGTTGTATTTTAAAAGAAAAGGGTATTTTCATATACAACATATAGAAAGTATTTTATCATTATAAAACTAGAACTCACTCAGCAACGCTGACTTTTATACATTTTCAGTTGGCAGGTAATTATTGCTGAGGATGGCACGAGGGTAAAGCTGCTCGGCAGGGAAAGACTGACATCCATTCATAATTATTATTTCTGTTATTTTGTAATGCAATTAAACAGTTCTTTTGTATTTGATCAAACAATAATGTATTGCTTAACAACAGGGTTTAATGAAATGAAATGAATGGTTTTTGGTAAAATGATTCCGCTGCTTAAGTTCTTAAATTTATAACGTTTAATGTATTTAATGCTGTGAATTGCCAACTGTGAGGTCTCCGGGAACGGGGCCTTACATGAGCTACACCATCACCTTGATTCTTCTTAAAGTCACTAGAAGGATCAAATGGGGTAATAACTGGTTTGTCATCACAGTGCCAGACTTCTTTACTCCATTTTCAATATAGTGGGATTGTGTCAAAGTATACTCTCCTGAGTTTCTTTGAACTCTTATTCCAAGGATTACATCTGCTAACCCCATGTCTTTCATGGCAAAGGAAGAGTGTAACATTTTCGTTGCTTGATTTATTACATCTAGACTTATACCAGTATGAGCATATCATCCAAATATAAGCATATGATGACATAGACATTTTTGTATTGTTTGAAATAAACACATTTATCACACTCACTTATACTAAATCCGTTAGAAATTAATGTATAGTCAAACTTCTCATGCCTTTGTTTCAGAGTCTGTTTTAGTCCATAGAGCGATTTAACTAGCTTACAAACTTTATTTTCTTGACCTTTTATCATAAACCATTCAGGCTGATTCATATAGTTTTCTTCATCCAATTCACCGTTTAAGAACACAGCTTTCACATCCATTTGGTGTATTTCCAAATTGTGAATGGAAGCTATTACTATCAGTGTTCGTATTGATGTAATTCTTGTAACAGGTGAATATGTATCAAAGAAGTCTTGACCTTTCTTTTAACAGTACCCCTTAGCCACTAAACGAGTTTTGTACTTCTCAATAGTTCCATTAGGTCTGAACTTTTTTTTAATATCCATTTGTGTCCAATTGGTTTTTGTCCAGGTGGCAATGGAGGAGCTTACTTATCCATTTCGAGATAGTTGCTAACTAACCAGTTTCCAAGTATTAATATGCACGATTGACTCAATCTCACTTTTAATCACCTCTTTTCGGTAAGGAGCTTCAATAGACTCCATAGCTTCTTTGTATGTTTGAGGTTCATTATTTATCACAAAGGTCACATAATCAGGTCCATAATCTTTGGTTACTTTCACTCGTTTACTTCTTCTAGATTCAAATTATTCTTCTTGAATTTTAGAATAACTCTCTTCATTTGATTGTAAGCTTTTATCAAGAATGAATTTGTTCATTCCATCATCTAAAAGCCTTTTCTTTGAAGATGAAGCTTCTTTCCTTTGTGTTTGTAAGGAAAACTATTTTCAAAGAACTTGGCTTCTGTAGATTCCATAATTGTATTATTATAGATATCTTCAATATGTGATTTATATACTAGAAATCTATAGGTTGCACTGGTCATGGCAGGGCCAAGGTAGGTGCAGTCAATAGTTTATGGTCCAAGTTTAGTCCTCTTGGGCAGACGTATTTGCACTTTAGCAAGGCAACCATACTTTCATCCTTTTGTAAGAGGGTAACTTTTCTTTCCACATATGATAGGGTGACTTATCACTCTTTTCATAATGAATTTATTACGTATTGCATTTGCTTCGAGGCATGCTTCCCCCACATATTATATGGTGCTCTAGAAGTGATTAACATTGAATTGATCATGTTTTTCAATGTTTTATTTTTTTCAACCACTCTATTTTGTTGAGAAGTGTATGGAGCAGTTGTTTGATGTATAATACCGGCCATATGTAGAACAAAATTCAACAAAATCTTTAGACTCATATTCTCTCCTTGGTCTGATCTTAGAATTTTGATCTTTTTATTAATTTGGGTTTCAACTTTTTCCTTGTCATTCTTAAAAGAATTCAGGGCTTCATCCTTGGTATTTAACAAATAAATATAGCAATACTTACTGCAATCATCTATAAAGGATATGAAATAATGTTTTCCTCCTATTGTAGGTGTTGTTCTAAGATCACATAAATCAGAGTGGATTACACCTAGGATTTCATTTAATTTTTGGACATATTTATGAGGGTGTTGAGTGAATTTTGATTCTACACAAACCTCACATTTCTTAGTTCTATAAAAGGAACATTTTGGTAAGATGCCAAGTTTTATCATTCTTTGAATGGACCAAAAATTAACGTGTCCTAATCGGGAGTGCCACAAGAAAGAAGCATCTAGCTTGTAAATAGAAGTAGAGCTATTATTGCATTAGCATTAGCATTATTTGTATCAGTATTGTTTGGTGTTTCAACACCATAGTACAAAGATAATACACTAACTTTAAGAGCCCTTCACTAAGGTAACCCTTTCCAACATAAGCCCCACCCTTAGTGAGTACATTTCCCAAATTCAAATACAAGTTTAAACCTCTTGTTACTAAGACCAGACCAAAAATCAGATTCTTAGTAATTTCAGGTACATGTAAAACATCACTAACTATGAGTTCTTTGTCGAAAGTTAGTTTCAGCTTCACTTTTCCCTTTTCTTCACCTCTAGCAGAAGTTGCATTCCCTATATACATTTTTTCAACATCATTGACTTTCTGGTATGTAGAGAACATGGCACGAGAATTGCAAACATGTCTTGTGGCTCCGGTATCAATACACCAGTCCACAAAGTTGAATACCATGTTGGTTTGAACCATTGTAGCGAATTGATTTGGTGATTTGATCATATTGGTTTGACCAAAAGTTCCCCACTTGAATTCCCTCCATTGTTCCCTCCATTGTTTCCTCCTTCATGGCCTCCTTTAATCTTCTTGTGGCAACAATCCTTGGCTTTATGTATAGGTTTGCCATGTAACACCCGGATATTTATTATTTTGAAGCCGCCGAAGGAAGAAAAAGAAATAAAGTCCAAAGTCGAAGGACCAAACCCGCCAACGAAAGAAAGTTGGGTGAGCGGAGTATATAAGGGAGAGGGCAGCCCTTACCCTCTCCCCCATACATAAAATTTCAGCCACCTTAGAGAAGAGAAGAGAGAAAGGAGAAGAAAAAGAGAAAAAGGGGTGTTTCGGGTGATTCGGGTGTCCAAATTCGTCGAGTAGCAAGACAAATCGAAGCCCTTGACGTTGTGCTCGTTTGTGTGAGTTCTAGGACCCTACTTTTACTTGTTTTCAACCGATTTTGGGGCTGGAAAATATTAAAACCCGTTTTTGTATGTGTGTGTGTTTGACCCATTTGGGTGTGATGTGTATGATGCGTTTTATGTATGTTTCCGGGCTTGTGTGTGCTTGTATGGTGTTATGGTATGCATTCCTAAGGTCCAGGAGGGTTGATTTAGGCTTAGAATGGGCTTGGATGAGCTTGGAGGCCGAAAATGGCAGATTGGGTTCGGGATGAACTCCATTCTGCATCAGCTAGGGCTAGGCGATCGAATGGAGGCCATACGGCCGAATGAGGGGCGATTGAAGGTCATTCGCACGATTGGGGTTCATTCGCACGATTGAGGGTTCAATCGCACGACTAAGGCTTCAGTCGCACGACTGGGAGTCCAGTCGCATGGGGATCAAACGACTGAGGGTTCAGTCGCATAAGTGCTTAGTCGCATGAGTTCATTCGTATTAGATCAGTCGCACAGGTGCCCATTCGTATTAGTTCCATCCGCATAAGGTCCATACGCACGACTGGATGCTCATTCGCATAGATGTTCATCCGCATGAGTCCATTCGCATGATGTTCAGACGCATGGAGGCCATGCGACTGAAGGGTGTCCATACGCCCGAATAGGGCTGTTGTACCCGAAAGAAAGTGTAGTTAGACTTCTGGCTTTCGGGGGAAGGTGCAGATGTAAGTTTTGACGTAAAGGTTCCCGTAAGAGTATGTAAGATAACTGTTATGGCCTTAGAAGCAGGTAGGGCATGATGATGATGATGAATATGTATGATATGTTCCTTATTATGATGTATGATTATCTTTCCTATGGCTTTATGTATTATGATGAATGAAATGAAGTATTATGTAACGTAAAATGGAAAGAAATGACACGTCTCACATGCATCGGATAACGGGTCCTTCTTTGTGATTGACCATTAATGTAAAACCTCTACCGCTTACCCTTAGTACTGTGGCATACGTTTAGCTGTTCATTTATTGACTTCGGCCCAGTAGCTATGACTGATCGGTTACCCTTAGTACTATGGCATACGTTTAGCTGTTCATTTATTGACTTCGGCCCAGTGGCTAAGACTGATCGGTTACCCCTAGTACCGTGGCATACGTTTAGCTGTTCATTTATTGACTTCGGCCCGGTAGCTGAGACTAATTGGGGTGTAGCATATGATATTGGTACGGATGATGTCCGATGCACAAGTAAAGTTAAACAGAACGAATGAATGAATGAAGAAGATAATAATGATATTATCTATGCGTACGTATGATGTGTGATCATGTTAAAGTAACGAATGGTTTTATATGAAAGTAAAGTAAGTTTTATAATAAAACTAGAACTCACTCAGCAACGCTGACTTTTTATATGTTTTCCAGTTGGCAGGTAATGATTGCTGAGGATGGCACGACAAGGCTACTCAGCTCTTTTGGGATGGCATCCATTTATAAAGCTTTTGTGTTATAATGCAAACATGTATTTTGTAATCGGATAATGATGTATTATTGGGCAAAAGTGTTTATAATGAAATGAGATGTCGTTTTTGAATGTTTCCGCTGCAATGTTTTTATGAGACAAATGTAATTATATGTTTTATGTGCGATGAATGACCAACTGTAGGCGTCCCAGGATCGGGGCCTTACAAGTTGGTATCAGAGCCAAAGTTTAAGTGAAATGGGTAAATTTTCAAAATAAACCTTAACTTAAACTAAAAATGGGACGAAAGGGGAATGGGATGCCAAACTGAGTAGCTGCGTGCCATCAGGTATTTTCTTAAAGTTAACCGGTTTTATGTGCGCATGGTATGTGGTTATGTGTTGTATGTAGATTTGAATACTGATGTAGTCAGGACAGGTTATACTTGGGGTATGAAGAGTAAAGTAAGTGGCTAATCACAACTGGCCACTGTAATTAGGGACTTACTATACTTGACATAAACTGAGTTGTTTCCTTGAATGACCGTGTTGGTGTTTGAATCTTTCAGTGTGATAGAGAATGGCTGGTGGTAGATCTTCGAGAGCTTCTAGGGGTGGAGGCCGTGGTGGTCCTGATGCGGAACCGCGACCTAAAAGAGGAAGGCCTAGAGCTGAGAAAGAGGTTCCTGCAGAACCTGAGACTCCTCATCCAGAAGCTGGGGATGAGAGTGCAAACTTGAGGGCCTCGGTAAAGGAGGCTGTTGTTGAGGAAGTACATCAGGTCATGCAGACAATCTTATCGTCTGTGGTGACCGAAGTCATCAAAGCTGTGAAGGAGGGAGAAAGGAAGGAAAGAAATAGGGCCTCGGGGGAGCAACCGGAGCCTGAAACGATTTTCTCCGACAATGAGGAGGAAGAGGAAGAGGAGCCTGTGCGAGAAGTGACACGAGGCTGTAACTACGGGGTGTTTATGAGATGCAAGCCCCCTACCTTTGACGGTAATGGCAATGCTACTGCTGCTCACCAATGGGTGAGAGAAATGGAGGCTGTTCTCGACATCAGCGAGTGCCGGGAAGATCAAAAAGTAAAGTTTGCCACCCATTCATTTGTGGACTCGGCACTATGCTGGTGGGACAACATTGTCCAAGCGGAGGGTAATCGGGCAATCGGGAGAATGAGGTGGCCCGAACTGAAAAAGATGGTGATTGAGGAGTTCTGTTCTCACAGGGAGATGGATAAGATTGAAAGGGAGTTCCTGCAGCTGGAAGCGGGATCCATGACACACCAGCAATACACTACCAAGTTCAACGAGATGGCACGGTTGATGTCGGATCAGGTGACGCCTCTTTCTCGGAAGATCAAGAGGTACATTCACGGTTTACCGGCGGATGTTCGCCGGCATATGATCGCCGCCCGGCCAAGTACGTTTAGGTCGGCGGTCGATTTGGCCGGAAGACTTTATGATGAGAGGGAGGTGGTGGTGGTTGAAGCGAATAAGAAGGGTGGTGGTGATCGAAACTGGAACGGGAAGAGGCTTGGTCGGGGTGATGCCTCGACGGGTAACAAAAAGGCACGGGTGGATGACCGCCGCGTGGCCACACCGGGAGCGGGATCAAGGAGGTGTGGTAAGTGTGGAAGGGAGCATGCGGGAGAATGTAGGCTGGGCTTGAACGTGTGCTTCAAGTGTGGGAAGACAGGGCATATGGCGAAGGATTGCCTGTCGGGAAAATGTTTTAACTGTGGGGAAATTGGTCATATGAGCAGGGATTGTAAGAAGCCGAGGGCTGAGGGTTCTGGGACGAAGAGGACGGGAGGTGATGGGCCGAGGGCAAGCGCCAGGGCATTCACCATGACATAGGAGGAGGCTAGGACGGACCCTGACGTTGTGTCCGGTACGTTTCTGGTGAACCAAACTTTAGCTTCTGTGTTATTTGATTCTGGTGCTAGTAAGAGTTTTATTTCTGTTGGTTTCTATGCTAAGCTGCCTGTTAGTAGTAGACGTGTTGATGCGCCCTTTGATGTAGAAACTGCCATAGGTAAGTCTACCAGGATTCTGAGATAATAGAGAATTGTGATGTGGAACTCGAATGTCATAAGTTTCCTGTTAGACCGTTTGTGATGACCTTAGGTGGTTTTGATTTGGTTCTTGGGATGGTCTGGTTAGCGAACTTTGAGGCGAACATTGTGTGTCGCAAGAAGATGATTCGGTTGTTGGCGTCTGACGGTAGTTTAGTGACGGTTTATGGTGATCGGGTTACTACGATTCCGAAAGTGATCTCGATGGCAGTGGCGGGGAAGTGTATGAGGCGTGGATGTAGTGCCTACTTGGCCTATGTGAAGGATGTGGATACGCCAACACCACAACTAGCCGATGTACCGGTTGTGTGTGACTTTCCAGATGTGTTCCCGGAAGACTTATCAGGAGTGCCACCTGACAGAGAGATCGAGTTTCAGATTGATCTGATACCGGGTGCCCAACCTGTCGCCAAGGCACCATATCGGTTGGCTCCGACCGAGATGAAGGAGTTGATGGAGCAGTTGCAAGAACTGCTTGATAAGGGGTTCATTAGACCGAGTATCTCTCCTTGGGGAGCTCCGGTCCTATTTGTAAAGAAGAAGGACGGTAGTATGAGGATGTGCATCGACTACCGCGAGCTGAACAAGTTGACAGTGAAGAACCGATACCCCTTACCAAGGATAGATGATTTGTTCGATCAGCTTCAGGGTGCCAGTTGGTTTTCCAGGATAGATCTTCAATCTGGTTATCATCATTTGAAGGTGAAGGAGCAAGATATTCCTAAAACAGCTTTCCGTACGCGCTATGGTCACTACGAGTTCCTCGTCATGTCTTTTGGTTTGACCAATGCGCCAGCTGCTTTTATGGATTTGATGAACCGTGTGTGTCAGCCCATGTTGGATAAATCAGTGATTGTGTTTATTGATGATATCCTGATTTACTCGAGGAGCGAAGCAGAGCACGCCGGTCACATTCGAGAGGTTCTAGAGACGTTGAGAAGGGAGAAGTTGTATGCTAAATTCTCCAAGTGCGCGTTTTGGTTGCGCGAGGTCCAGTTCTTGGGTCACGTGGTGAATCCTGACGGGATAATGGTGGACCCGGTGAAAGTGGAGGCGGTTATGCAATGGAAGTCACCAAAGACGCCATCCGAGATCCGTAGTTTCTTGGGTTTGGCGGGCTACTATAGGAGATTTATCCAAGACTTCTCTAAGATTGCTTCTCCACTGACTAAGTTGACCCAAAAAGATGTGAAGTTCGTATGGGGTCAAGTTCAAGAGAAGGCGTTCGAGGAGTTGAAGGCGAGATTGACTCAAGCTCCTGTTCTGTCATTACCCGATGGAAGTGAAGATCTGGTGGTTTATTCCGATGCTTCTTACTCGGGGTTGGGGTGCGTGTTAATGCAGAGAGGAAAGGTTATAGCCTATGCATCCCGACAGTTGAAGGTTCATGAGATCAATTATCCTACTCATGACTTGGAGCTGGCAGCCGTGGTCTTTGCATTAAAGATTTGGAGGCACTATCTCTACGGGACGAAGTGCACCATATTTACTGACCACAAGAGTCTGAAGTACTTCTTGGAGCAGAAGGATCTGAACATGAGGCAGAGACGATGGTTGGAACTTATAAAGGACTATGATTGTGAGATCCACTACCATCCGGGCAAGGCCAACGTGGTGGCTGATGCCCTTAGCCGGAAAGAGAGGCCCGAGCCGATTCGGGTGAAAGCCTATCAGTTGATCATGACCTCCGATGTGATGAAGCATGTTAAAGAGTTTCAAGATGAGGCATTGAAAGAAGATCATCTTAACTCTGAAAGAATGAGAGGTTTGGTCGGGGAATTGGGTGAAAACACACTCGGTGTTAGAACCCGATTCGGTCGCCTGTGGATTCCTCGTTTTGGGGATCTACGGGTGAAGATCATGGATGAAGCTCACAAGACTCGGTACTCCATTCATCCTGGTGCCACGAAGATGTACCATGATATGAAGAAAGACTATTGGTGGCCGGGTATGAAGCGCAATGTGGTGGAGTATGTGAGTAAGTGCCTTACTTGCTTACAGGTGAAGGCCGAGCATCAAAAGCCGTATGGGAAGATACAACCTTTGGATATACCGGAATGGAAGTGGGAGCACATCACCATGGATTTCATTACGAAGCTGCCGCGTACCCCGAAGGGTACGATGCCATATGGGTGATAGTTGATCGCTTGACGAAGAGTGCTCACTTCTTACCGATTCGCGAGACATATTCATCAGAGAGGTTGGCTGATCTGTTCATCAAGAAATTGTAACTCGTCATGGTGTGCCGGTGTCTATCGTGTCGGATCGCGACACCCGGTTTACATCTAAATTTTGGAAGAAATTCCACGACGCTATGGGGACGAGGTTACATATTAGCACGGCTTATCATCCCCAGACTGATGGTCAGTCAGAAAGGACCATTCAGACGCTGGAAGACATGCTTCGGGCATGTGTGATTGATTTTGGTGGAAGTTGGGATGACCACCTACCGTTAGCCGAATTCTCATACAACAACAGCTATCATGCCAGCATTGGTATGCCTCCATATGAGATGCTATACGGTAGGAGATGCAGAACACCCGTTTGTTGGGGTGATATTGGTCAGAAGGAATTGGGGAGCGTCGAGGTAATCGAGGCTACGACTGAGAAGCTTGAGAAGATTAAAGCCTTCATGAAGGCAGCCAAAGATAGACAGAAGTCGTATGTTGATAAACGACGCAGGCCGATTGAGTTCCAGGTGGGTGACCGGGTTATGTTGAAGGTCTCACCTTGGAAGGGTATTATTCGCTTCCTAAAGCGGGGCAAGTTGAGCCCAAGGTATATAGGCCCTTTCCAAATCATTGCTCGAGTAGGAGAGGTGGCCTATAGACTGGAGTTACCGGATGAGTTAAGTGGAATTCACCCGACATTCCATGTATCTCATCTAAGGAAATGCTTAGCTGATGAAGATATAATTGTTCCACTGGGGATATCGAGGTAGACGAAAGGCTCAATTATGTGGAGCAACCAGTGGCAATCATCGATCGAAAGGAGAAAAGGCTAAGGAATAAAGTGGTTCCTCTTGTGCGTGTACAGTGGAAGCACAGGAAGGGATCCGAGTCAACGTGGGAGACTGAGGAAGAAATGAGACAACATTATCCATGTTTTTTCGAGGAATAACAGGTTTCGGGGACGAAACCTATTTAAGGGGGGTGGACTTGTAACACCCGGATATTTATTATTTTGAAGTCGGCGAAGGAAAGAAAAAGAAATAAAGTCCAAAGTCGAGGACCAAACTCGCCAACGAAAGAAAGTCGGGTGAGCGGAGTATATAAGGGAGAGGGCAGCCCTTACCCTCTCCCCCATACATAAAATTTCAGCCACCTTAGAGAAGAGAAGAGAGAAAGGAGAGAAAGAGAGAAAAAGGGGTGTTTCGGGTGATTCGGGTGTCCAAATTCGTCGAGTAACAAGCCAAATCGAAGCCCTTGACGTTGTGCTCGTTTGTGTGAGTTCTAGGACCCCACTTTTACTTGTTTTCAACCGATTTTGGGACTGGAAAATATTAAAAACCCGTTTTTGTATGTGTGTGTGTTTGACCCATTTGGGTGTGATGTGTGATGCGTTTATGTATGTTTCTGGGCTTGTGTGTGCTTGTATGGTGTTATGGTATGCATTCCTAAGGTCCAGAGGGTTGATTTAGGCTTAGAATGGGTTTGGATGAGCTTGGAGGCCGAAAATGGCAGATTGGGTTCGGGATGAACTCCATTCTGCATCAGCTAGGGCTAGGCGACCGAATGGGGGCCATACGGCCGAATGAGGGGCGATTGAAGGTCATTCGCACGATTGGGGTTCATTCGCACGATTGAGGGTTCAATCGCACGACTAAGGCTTCAGTCGCACGACTGGGGTCCAGTCGCATGGGGGATCAAACGACTGAGGGTTCAGTCGCATAAGTGCTTAGTCGCATGAGTTCATTCGCATTAGATCAGTCGCACAGGTGCCCATTCGCATTAGTTCCATCCGCATAAGGTCCATACGCACGACTGGATGCTCATTCGCATAGATGTTCATCCGCATGAGTCCATTCGCATGATGTTTAGTCGCATGGAGGCCATGCGACTGAAGGGTGTCCATACGCCCGAATAGGGCTGTTGTACCCGAAAGAAAGTGTAGTTAGACTTCTGGCTTTCGGGGGAAGGTGCAGATGTAAGTTTTGACGTAAAGGTTCCCGTAAGAGTATGTAAGATAACTGTTATGGCCTTAGAAGCAGGTAGGGCATGATGATGATGATGATGAATATGTATGATATGTTCCTTATTATGATGTATGATTATCTTTCCTATGGCTTTATGTATTATGATGAATGAAATGAAGTATTATGTAACGTAAAGTGGAAAGAAATGACACGTCTCGCATGCATCGGATAACGGGTCCTTCTTTGTGATTGACCATTAATGTAAAACCTCTACCGCTTACCCTTAGTACTGTGGCATACGTTTAGCTGTTCATTTATTGACTTCGGCCCAGTGGCTATGACTGATCGGTTACCCTTAGTACTGTGGCATACGTTTAGCTGTTCATTTATTGACTTCGGCCCAGTGGCTAAGACTGATCGGTTACCCCTAGTACCGTGGCATACGTTTAGCTGTTCATTTATTGACTTCGGCCCGGTAGCTGAGACTAATTGGGTGTAGCATATGATATTGGTACGGATGATGTCCGATGCGCAAGTAAAGTTAAACAGAACGAATGAATGAATGAAGAAGATAATAATGATATTATCTATGCGTACGTATGATGTGTGATCATGTTAAAGTAACGAATGGTTTTATATGAAAGTAAAGTAAGTTTTATAATAAAACTAGAACTCACACAGCAACGCTGACTTTTATATGTTTTCCAGTTGGCAGATAATGATTGCTGAGGATGGCACGGCAAGGCTACTCAGCTCTTTTGGGATGGCATCCATTTATAAAGCTTTTGTGTTATAATGCAAACATGTATTTGTAATCGGATAATGATGTATTATTGAGAAAAAGTGTTTATAATGAAATGAGATGTCGTTTTTGAATGTTTCCGCTGCAATGTTTTTATGAGACAAATGTAATTATATGTTTTATGTGCGATGAATGACCAACTGTAGGCGTCCCGGGATCGGGGCCTTACATGCCACAAACATAGCAAGGACTTGAATATTTTTTGAAATTCTTTTTTTTGGACTATGGTTCTTGCCATCCTTAGAAGAGTTTTTAGGACCAACATATTTTCCTTTCTTGTAGTTGTTTTTAGGCTTTGATGTATTTCCATCACCAACATAGTTTGTACTTGGTGCTATAGAATTTGCATTAGCCTTCTCGTTTAATCTATTATCTTCTTTAACCTGGATCCTCAATACTAGTTGCTCAAAACTCATATCATCAGTCAAACGATTCAAATATAATTTGAAACTCTTCAAGGAAGTTAGAAGGTTTTCAATGATTGATCCTACAAGAAAGTTTGAGTTTATTCCCATACCTTCAACTTTAAGATCATGACCGATGACTTGAAGTTCCTCCACTTATTTAAGTACAGACTTGGTATCTATCATTTTAAAATTCAGAAATTCCCCAACAATAAATTTTTTGGAACATGTCACTTTAGTTTTGTATTTCTTTTCAAGTGATTTCCATATTTCTCTTGGAGTAGCAAAGGTAGAGTATATGTCATAGAGGGAATCGTCCAAAGCATTTAGAATATGATTTCTCTAGTTATATTCACTCATTTTTCAAGATTCCACAACCTTTTGATATTTTGGGAATTGGGCATCAGTTGGTGGATTTTGCCTTTCTCCAGAGGGATATAATGGAATTTCATTAGTGAGAACATGGAAACATGAAGAGTCGTTAGATAAAACAACATCTTTTGTTGCTATCGTCGAAAATCCGAACCTTTGAATTTCCCAGGTTCTTCCACATGCGATTGTCAATCGTTGTGGCTACAAACTTTTCGGTTTACCATGCCATGGCAACGAACTAATCTTTTTATGGAATTATCATCGCCAACCATGTGGAGCCCAATTATATATATCAGATGACACATCACAATAACCGCTATTTCAGGGCTCAAAACCAACGTTCGGCTGTGGCCGCTAACCATAAATGGCAGCCACGCCTATGTAACGACACAATTTCGATTGTATCAATATAGCCCATAGAGTTTCCTACAAGTAAACACTAAAATAACAACATACCCAACATAGCAACCCTTGTCTCAAATGAGTGACAACCCATCATCATCAACATCTCTAAAACTGAAGAAACGATGCAACAACCACAGTGCGTCACAGATGTGTTAACATTCATCGTCAATGACATCGCACCCTAAAAAAAAACTTTTCATTCAAACATGAAAATTAACATAACATAACAATGTGACTAACCAGAGAACCGCAATCATCAACTTCGATGATCCAACAAAAATCAACAACAAACCCATATATGAAAACCTAGAATGGGTTGCACCAACATCGATGCCACCCTCAACAACACACGCCACAGTGACGAACTAAAACGGGAAGCCAGGCCCCCTTCACCACCTTCGTTAGCATCACCGTCCTTTCCGAACACGAGGTGGTGAAGACACTCCTCCCATGACAACGATGGCAGGTCGATAGGCCTAAATAGACCAAACAGCCGTCCGCCGGGAAAGAGGCACATAAGGGATTTACAGATCAGGTGGTACAAAAGAGAGTTGTACCATAAGCATCACAGACAACACACAACACACGACCAACAATACTGTCGATGGACACAAGAATAGAACATGACATCAGTGGAAACCATCGGTGACAAAAGGAGAGGCCAATAGGCGGAATGAGGCAACAAAGGGCTTTAAAGGACAAATTGTGCAAAAAAAAAATTGTACCATAACATCACTTGCAGTACAAAATATATAACTTTTCATTTATATCTTACTTAATATTAAGGTAAATTATTCATGGGTGGGTGTATTGTAAAAAGGGAGGAAAAACTAAAAAGGGTGAGAAATGTTATTATTCATTAGATATTATATACAATGGTTAAAAAATTTGATACCATAATGGTAAATAATTAAAACTTTAGATCCAAAGGCTAAGAGTATTTTAGTCTTAATCACATTTTCTTGATCATTGTGTCTATTGTTAATTATCGAGTTTAGTACTAGTCACTATGTTATACATTGTGTCCAATGTTGGCCATTGTGTTATGCATTGTGTTTATAAAATGATAATTTTCGAATAACGCAAAAATGAGAAATTTAAAATTATTATGTTTCAAGTTAATTGTGTATTACATATCAGATAATTATTTAATATTTATCAATTCAAAAGATTACACAATGACCTGACGAAATTACACAATAAGTTAAAAAAATTTTGTTTTTTTATATCAACACTATATGTGTTTTATAGTAAAAAATACTCGTTTTTATGATGTAATTTTTGATAAAAAAAATAATGCCGTATGTAAAAGTTATGAATATTTTAAAAAAGGTGAAAATTAAGAAGGTGGAACATTAACAATTTTGCCCACAACCAATTTTGATCAAAATGGCACGTGTCAACATCTTAATTATTTTTATAATTTTTAGTTTTAAAACACTGTGTATTTAAAAGTTCTTATTATTCATAACCCAAAATAAAATAACTTAATAAGTAAGATTTCTGTAAACATATAAAAGGTAATGATCTATTTTTCAATTTCGTAAGAGTTTATTTTCCTCATAGGATAAGAGTTTGGAAATGTAAAGTCTTTGTGAACAAACATATAACTTTTTTCACATTTTCTTCTTATCTTCCTAAATATATACAACCAAATGTTTCACTCGATACCTCAACATGCTACTTCTAGTAAATATTTTTAAAACGACTCATCCAATTTCTAAATTTTAGTATGTCTCATGTGAGAATTTGAAACATGGTTTTCTTTAAATAATTTTAGGTATTACTTTTGAGATACCAATCCAAGTATTCTAATAATTTATTTTTATAAAAAATACATGTTTGTCAATCTCCGGCAACTTGCGGCAATAATTTTCATCCTTAATATTTGTGTTGGCCCACTCAATTGCGATTTTTCCATTTTCGTTGCCCCTTTGACTTGCCCAAAGGAGTCCCTTCAAAGGGTTAAAAGGTCAAAAACGCTCTTTCACGTTATTAAAAATAAAAAATAAAAACACTTTCCTAAGCACAAGTCAAGTAACAATGGCTCTAGGAATCCGGATTTATTTTTATATGCAGTTCTTAATAGTTATTTTCTTTTACATAAATAAACAAGCTTGTGAATTAAAATATATATGATTTGTATAATGTTTTTAATACCGGATATGGTACTGACCAGGTCTACCTATGCTTCAACTAGTCAGACCGGTCTTAGGAATAGAAAGTCTCACGATTAATTTAAACATTATGAAAGTTTAAAACTGCTAACAATAAGCGTAAGTTTGGTATGAGATAATGCAATGCATGAAGAAATGTAATGAATGACGGAATGGAATGGATGATAAAATTAAATTAATCATTACATTTCATAATACTATTTGATACCTTTTAGGAATAAATGAATCATTACTTTATGTTGTTTGTTAGGTATGAAAAAACAAAAACCAATGAAATGTAAAAGTAGTTATGGTGGTGATGGCAGGTGGTGGTGTTTCTGACAGCCGGGGGGTGGGGGTGGGGCGCTTTGGTGGGCTTCGGGGGACGGCGACGGCTGGTGGTGGTTGTGATGGGTGAGTGGGTGGTGTTGGTAACTAATGATGGAAGATAGGATGGAATGAAAAAAGGGAAGTATAAGTGGTCTCTAGGTTTGGATGTAGGGTAATTATTGGCCTAATACTCATCATGTATCTGTAGGGTTATTACTCATCGGGTATCATGTATACACGTTAGTTGGTTAAAAAGCACTCATTAGGATTTTCACGAAATGTGTGATAAGGAGGGGTGCAATGAGGTTCAGGTTTAGTATGTTGCCCTTCTCAAAAGGACTGCCACTCTTACAACTGACGTATGCCCACTTTGTTCTCAACATTCGGAAACAATCGACCACCTATTCATCTCATGTTTCTGCGCCTCTATGGCTTGGGCGTATATCTCTACTTAGTGTAAATTGTCGTCCATATTTGCCTTCGACATCAAGGATCTACTTTTAATTCATAAGGCGGTCAATTCTATAAGAGGAGATGCAATATATGCGATTGTGATCACTACCTTTTGGAGCATTTGGAAGATGAGAAACAATGCGGTGTTTGGCAACCAACCACCTTCGAGGACATCAAAAGTATCGGATTTGTGTGGATAAAAAGTCGGGCAAACATCGATAACTTGGATTGGGACAGCTGGGTAAAGTTTTGTATTTGAAGTGTTTGTACTGTTTTCCTACTACCTATGTTGTTTCCTTTTTTATTTGATGTACGCTGATGTATTATTAGTATGCTTAGGTACTTGCTAGCATGCATTTTTGTGGAGTATTGCCTTTCAAAAAAAATAAAGGTGGTCTTTAGGTTTCGATGGAGTTTGTTTCTCCGGAGGCTTTATTTAAACAACTGAAATTAGTGTTTGAAAAACTTTTTGATTGAGGAATGTAAGATTTGGGTTTAGATCGATGCTCTACATCTTTGCGTGTGGTCACCTAGCTGTTTTAAAAAAGTGGCGTCACTTTTGTGAGAAGTCATGTTGTTGACAACGACAAAGATAAAAGTGAGCTTAAAACAAGTTTTATTCATTCCAAGAATATGTATTTTCATAATGAAACGATTGTTGTCGCTATTGGTAAGGTTAGATACAATGTGTGATTCATGACGTTTGTAGTTGGGCTCCTTCTATGCAGAATGAGGATGTCAAGTTTATTTGAAGGGGGAATTAAGTGAAAATGGGGAGGTCAGAATTGTTATGCTGTTATGTAGATTAGGTGAAGTAGGATAGACAAGTTTGATCTTTTATTTATTTTTCATGAGTAATCACCCGAGGAGTTACATGGTGTTTGGGGATTTCAGTCATACTAGAGATTCAAATGAAAGAATAAAAATGTATTTTTTACTATTACAACTAATTCTTTTCATGATTTCCCTAGGCAATCCATCTTAAACTAAAGGTTGTGGATTATAGACCAATTTTATTAATAATGTATACGTCATTGTTGGGTTAATATGGAGGAGTTTATTCATCTCTTTAGGCTTCTTGGAACATGTAAATGGATTCTGCAAGTTCAAAGGTGATGACTTATTTTAAAGATAAGTTGAAAGTTTTGAAAGTGAATATTAAAGATTCGAACAAATAAAAGAAAACTATTAGGTGATTAGTTGGCTTTTATGCGTTACAAGGTAGTTGAAGCTTATTCATTCCTCGAAGACATCACAAGGTTCATTCTCGAAGATATCACACGGTTAGAAAGTTTTTTTACTAACCATGAGGCTTTGTTGGAAGCCAAAGATTCTTGTGATGAAATTGAAAAATCTATATGGTGATGTGGTTGTGATAGTCTCCCGGTCCTGATGGCTTTGTAATGTGTGTTAACATATAGATAGATTTTAACAATAAATATTACACTATTAAGCTTTCAATTTATGAAACGATTTCATCTTACGACTAACTACATACACAATAGGCAAGTGTACTATTAGATAGAAGTATAGCTTTTGGTAAGAACCAATCATCGATCTATGAACACTGGAGCTCTTGATACTAAGTCTTTATCATGATCAAGCCGATAAAAAATAATGATTTATGAATATTATGATTAACTAAATTAACTAAAAATTAATCTAATTGAAGTAAGCAAAGAAAGGTGAATATAATTAATCAAAGAAAGATATCACTTAAACTTCGAATCCACTTGGCAAAACAATGACAATGTACATGAACCTATAGTAAGACCATTTTCTACACATGAAACACGAAATAAAGTTAGACCCTTGTTAAGGTTATCCAGTTATATAACTATTTGGATAGTTAAAATGATAAACACGCTATAGCCACATAAAGTTATGCTATGAATAACCAGTTATATTATCAAGCCAATATGAAGGATGGTTTGTACTCCCATCAAGGTTACCCAAACCTACAAATCTTTAGAAAGTTAACACGATGCACATATGATGTCCACCTTAATTTGTGTAATGTAACAATAGCTATTTAAATTCCTCAACTTATGAATGTCCTAACATGAATACCCGAACTATACATTTGTGTATTATCTATAATTACACATATGCAAAGGTAGGAGAAATTAATAACAAAAATACTGGTTTTCGCAAATATGTGTATAAAGAGTTACACTTGTTTAACTTTATTATATATTCAACCCTCATTCATTATTCCTAGTCAATGCCATAAACTACACACTAGTGTATGCACCTCATGAGTAGCTGTACTAACACACATAGTTTTCAAATGTAATAATGTTGTAACGCCCATAAGATTTGACATTTCAACAAGTCAAACAAGCACACACTATCACTAAAGAGCATTCATAGCTTATTTATGAACATTGGCATAATCATTATCAAAAGTTGCATACAAAATGTTAAAGTATTCTAAGCTGTAACGTTTGAACAATTTAGAAAATACCAACCCAAACCCATTTAAGTCAGTCATGAAAATCAAATTCATTATCTAAACCATTTCATTTATGTTAGAGTTTCAAATACAATCAGTATGTCATTTGTTCAATTTATAATAGTTTTATAATCTATAAAATAGAATTTTATAAATTTATAAAATTTCATTAATATTTATGACATTTTAATTATAGAATAAGAGTAAATAATTCAACTTCAAAGTTTTATAAAATCTATAAAGTTTTTTTTATAAAAATAAATTGATTTTTAAAACTAGGGTTTTCAAAGTTTAGGGTTAAAATTTCAAAACTTAAACTTGTTTTAAAATGTTTTTACATAAAATAATAATCATGTCAAACCTCATGTACCTATGTGTAAATTATTTAAAACCCATTCTCCCCCATCATCGCCTTACCCGTCGACCCACCTCAAACCAATGTTCCGGCCAAATTCCGACAGCCTCAAGCACCCAAACTTAGAGCATTTAAACCCAATCAAACCGTCTGTTCCCCTTCGAGATCATTATTCGAACTCATGACTCTTTTAATTTAAGTAATCAAGATCTTGAATCGAAAACGAAACCCCTGTTCAACGCTGAATCTTTTTCAGCTCGATTTCACGTGCAAATTAGTCAAAATAGTTACATTACAGCGCTCACATGATCTATGTGAATTCAACCTCCTTATAATTGTGTTTGAATAATGTTTTCAAACTCGAATTAAACCTGGAACATTTGAATCAAATCCCATAACTCGATTAGAATGAAACTGTAAAAAATCATCACTATATATACGAGGCTAAACATTCAGGTGGAATCATTTGAACTCACGGAACACCTAATTTCACTTACAACATATGCACACATCACATTCAATCGTGTGTTCATATCGAGTCTACAACCTAGTTGAGATCAACCTTTTGAGTACCTTCAATTCTAATTGATTGAGGCCTTTGGATCATAATCATCAAAGAAAGCTATAAAAGTCTCCAATTGAATCAAAATAGCAATAATTCCTTGGATTCGATTTCATTTTCATTCACGACATAGTTTCTTCTTGTTTCCACCGATTGCACATCAATCTTGGTAATTGAATCATCACACACACTGATTTCATGTTCAGATCAAAAGCCTCATGTTTATTACTATCAACAATATCCAATTAATGTTCAATTGGATACAATTCGATTCTAGGGTTTATATGAAATTAGAATTTTCTGGAATTAAAAGATTTATGCAATTTTTCGAATTTAAATCAAATTTGGTCCCCTGGCCCTGAGTAACACACATGTACACCCATAGGGGCGACCCCAAATTAATTTTCTTTTAATCATTTTAGCTTTAACCTTTATTCCAAAAAACTTCTATTACATTGTTATATTAAAATAAAAATTGTTTTGTTCATTAAAAGTAATTCAATAATTATTTATTAATTTCTGAAATTATAATTACTATCTACTTATTTTATTTTAAGATTAAAAATATTATAAGATAGATTTATAAGTTTTAGATCTCATGGAAAAATATTTTAAATCAAATTTAAATGATTCTAAATTATTTTAAATTTGAATTTTTTAAATTAATTATTTTGATCAAGTCATTATATATCTGATTATTAAGTTATTGATTTATCTGATTATTAAGTTATTGATTTTATTTTTCCACATCTTAATATTCATTAAAGTGATATAAATTAAATATTTTACATATATTTAATAATTATATTATTCTTATATTGTCAAACACAATCACCTAATCAATCTATTATATTTAATCAAGTTATATAGATGAAATTACACTCCTTTATTTAAACTATTTATCAAACTCAAAGCATATTGAAAACTTTAATTCATATTTAGTCTTTAATCATATTATTATTCTAATCAAAGACACCAAACCTTAAGTTGAAACGTGAGAATTTTTTTGTTCATTAAAATGATTGTTTTGTTTATTAAAGTTAATTCAGTAATTATTTATTAACTTCTAAAATGATAATTACTAGCTACTTATTTTATTTTAAGATTACAAATATTATAAAATATTCTAAGATAGATTTTTAAGTTTTAGATCTTATGGAAAAAATACTTTAAATCAAATTTAAATGATTCCAAATTATTTTAAATTTCAATTTTTTAAATTAATTATTTTAACCAAGTCATTATAAATGAATATTAAATTATTGATTTTATTTTTCCATACATAATATTCATTCAAGTGATATAAATTAAATATTTTACATATATTTAATAATTATATTATTATTATATTCTCAAACACAATCAACTAATCAATCTATTATATTTAATCAAGTTATATAGATGAAATTACACTCATTTATTTAAACTATTTATCAAAATCAAAGCATAATTAAAAACTCTAATTCATATTTAGTCTTTAATCATATTATTATTCTAATCAAAGACACCAAACCTTTGGTTGAAACGTGAGAAGTTTTTGGTGTCAAGTTCAGCATTCTATCATTTACAAATCGCTTATATTTATCAAGTGAATATTCATTGTCCATTTTGTGTGTTTATTATTTTGGGCAAATCATGTGACATTTATACAATCAATTGATATTCATTGTTATTTCATTCTAAATTCATGTGACATTTATACAATAAATTGATATTCATTGTTATTTCATTCTAAATTTAATTCTAAACATGCTATGTTATTACTTGCAATTATGTGTGCATAATAAGATGAAGTAGATAAGAACACAATTATTAATTCATGCAAACACGATTAAAATGATAGATATAGTTTGACAAATCCACCCTAATTTGTTTATTCGCGTGGTGATTGAAACCAAAATCATACATTCTATATGGCTTTGTCTGCGGATTGAGTTAATTCAGTCATTAGGTTTAATTGTGATGGTTTATCTTTTATGTTAAACTATGGCCTTATAAGTCTTGACATTGCCATGTGAATTGAATTGTTTTCAATCTATTTAATCAATCAATATATGTATTCAAATTGGTGTTTAATCACCGGCTAATTTGTTAACTGACTCATTACTTTTTCATATGATTTCAGGAAATGCTGTTTAGTGGACCTTTTCATGCTCACATAGGATTGGACTTAGTCAAAAATTAAAAAAAAAATTATTATGTTATTTGGATATTTATTTTATTGTAATAAATAATTTGATTTGTCTTATTCAATGAATATGATATTTAAATATTAGTAAAACTTAATTAATTCCACGTTTTATGAACAATCGATTCATATTTATCCGCGCCGATAATTCCGCCATCGGTTGGGGTGTGACATAAGCGTCTTCTAATCTAAGTGATGAAGAGTGTATAGCCCATAAGGCATACAAAAACCACAACTATACTTATAGAAATGCTTGATATTCAATTTTGGCTTAAACTCTTAAAAAAATTTCCTTCCAAAACAAGATAGTATTGGAGAGAAACTAAGTTTTATTTTCTTCTTAAGCTCTTTTAAAATGGGAAAGAAATGAGTCTGAAAGGGGATCTAATACGTGTTATGGCCATGATGAATAGTGCCATTGCCATAATGCGCTAGAAGCTAGTTAGGATCAGGTAGTCTGACTATCATGGTTATTACAAAAGTTGTCATGACAATAAAAGTTTTTGAACATCTGAAAACTTTTTTAATATATATATATATATATATATATATATATATATATATATATATATATATATATATATATATATATACACATATACATACATACACATATATACATACACATATATACATACACATCTATATGTATATATAGATATATATATATATATATATGTATATATATATATGTATATGTATATATATATATATATATATATATATATATATATATATATATATATATATATATACACACACACACACACTTAGGCCTACCGGTGTTGGAATAATTTGGAATCGCATTTCCCGATATCCCAGGACCGATTCTCGCGTGTTGCTAAGTTTCACAACTTATTACTCATTGATGTTAGATGTGTTTTGATCAATTACTATGGAAGAGTGGAGATATGTGGGGTAAAATATATAAATTTAAAAAAAAAATTGTCATGACGATCCATAAGTTTGAGAATATATTATGCAATTGGTAATCTTTATCTACCTATATAGCCATGTCTTATGAAGAGTGTCTACCATTCATAAAACATGGTAAAACATGGATGTTATTTTTTATAGCTAATATATTGTATTTCTTAAATCATTATTAAATTAAGGATTTCAAACATTAAAAATACCCAATCAAAATTACTTTATTTTGTAGATTTTTTCAACTACTAATAATCCTACCCACTCTTAGGTGTTGTTTGTTTTTTTGCAGCAAAATATCTGTAGTCTACGGATTACATCAGCAGACATCTGCAGGAGAAGATGTGGATCAAACATCTGTAGTTTGCAAGAAGAAGACTGTTTATTTTTTTAATATCTACAGACTGCTAAAATATTCTGTAATTAAAGTAAACCTATTTTTTAAACTTTAAAAAGTACTTCAACATTATAATTTAAAAAAAGTCATATAACATTGAAATAATATTCATAAAACCATAATAATACATTTTATTTAACCCTTTATTCCACATTTTGCATTAACTGCTAAACAATTTCATCTCGTAAGTGAGTCATATATTCCCTACCATGTGCTTCAACCTCATTCAGCGGTATCAAAGTGCACATGACGATTTCCAAACGACACATTGGGTTTATCGTATTGTGTAAAAAAATCATCGTTGAAATCCTCTTTTCTTATAAAATTATATAGCGCGAAACATGCAATGGTAATGTTCCTTTGTGTAACCAACAGAAATGGTGTCATCCTCTTCAATATAGGGAATCATGCTTTCAAGACACAAAATGAACGCTCAATAACATCTCGTAGTTTTTAATGTGCATGGTTAAATTTTTCTTTATTGGTCAATGCACCGTTCCTAGGAAAATCTCCAAGTCAATACCTAATATTCTGATATGGAGCCATAAATCCTCTTATGTGTGCATAAGCGGCATCACAAAGATAAATATTTATCTGTAAATATATATAAATAATTAGAAAATTAAAATAATATACAAATATGTAACAAACAACTAAAATACTTGGTGGTGGTAACAAGAATGGAGCATTTGTATCTGATAATGCTTCTGATAATATTCTAGTTACATGTGCTACCCCTTCCCAGCCTGCCACAATGAATGTAAAAATCATGTTGAAGTCACAAATTGTTAATACGTTTTGATAACAATCTCCTTTCCCCTGTCCTCTATATAAATTTTGTTTGCTAGCAGGGACAACAACATGTATCAAAGTTCCATCAAGTACACCCACCGCTCCTTTGAAAATCCTCCGTAGTCTTTTGTTATGTCCTGAAATATTTGCATTCGGATTGAAAGAAGTTGGTACTATCATATCTTTGGAAAAAATCATCATTTAATCCAACACTTCAGAAAAATATTTATGAATTTTTGCTTTGAGTGTTAAAATCTACGCTTGATAACCACGTATCGCTGATTATGACCAATTATCATAAAAAAACATAGCCATCTTCTCCTCAACCGAAACATGTTTACTATCTTTTAACGAAAAATTTACTTTAAAATGAGCACATAGTCAGACAAATGATTCACGAGACATACGTAGCAATTCAACGCATTGTTTTGGATTTGCTCGCAATAATTATAACATGTATTTATGCCCCGACATAAGGGAGTCATTGTCTCGCATTCGTTTTAAACCTCTCCTCCAAAAAAAAGCGAACATACAAGTACATAAGAATTATGAGAAGGAGGGTGGTGACCTTGAGGGAGGGCAGCGACATGAAGGAGGGTGGCGGCCGTGAGGGAGGGTGGCGGCCGTGAGGGAGGGCGGCGACGAGAACGAGGGCGATAGTCGTGAGGGCTGCGACGGTGAAGGAGGGATGCGATAGGTGAGGGCCGCAACAGAGGAGGGCGCGACGATGAGGGCCGCGACATGGGATGGCGCGACGGTGGCGGGTAGGCCGACGGTGGTGAGGGGAAGGAGGAGGGTAGAAGGGTCGATGTTTTTGTTTTGTATTTGATGAAGATTGAGAAGTTGTTAGAAGTGCATATGTGATGTCTTCTACACGCAGACCTCAAGAATACCTTTTCTAAATGAAAAGTCTTCCAAAAAACAAACAATATATAGACCTCAACGTCTGTGCCTGGTCTGCGTGGCGTAGACAAAAGAGGTCAAGATGTGCTTCTCAGAAAAAACAAATGCCCCCTACTATCTTAAGTATATTTAGGACACATAAAAACTGTAAGGCCCCGTTTCCGGGACGCTTACAGCTGGCCAATTATCACACATAAAATATATAGGTTTATTAACATAAAGAAAACATTGCAGCAGAAACATTAAAACAAACATTTCATTATAAATGCTTTTGCAAGTTAATACAACATTCGTTACAAAACATCGTTTGTTCGCATTACAATGCAAAAACATTTAACAAAAGAATGCCATCCAAAATGAGCTGAGTAGTCGCCCCGTGCCATCCTCAGCAACCTTACCTGCCAACTGGAAACACATAAAAGTCAGCGTTGCTGAGTGAGTTCTAGTTTTATAATATAAAACATACTTTATCTTTCGTTTAAAACCGTTCTTTACTTTCTTTCAAATCATACCAGGCTTTAGAACGTGATCACACATCGTAAGTACACATAGATAATAATTATTATCTTCGTCATCGTTCATTTCGTACATTTATTATCTTTCGTTTCCATCTAGGTCCTGTCATGTGCTTAACCCCCCTCTAGAGTACCAAGCAATTTATCTAGGGTTAAGCGACAAGGACCCCATACATATGGTCAATCACAAAGATTGAACCCCTGTGTACATCCTCATGGGGTATTTAACCCGCACACAGTTGAGCTGACACCCCTTATTGGGTGTGAACCTCCATACATATGCTTAATCACACGGATTAAGCCCCAGTGTGCATCCTCATGGGGTAGCTAACCCGCACACGGTTGAGCTAACACCCCGCATTGGGTGTGAACCTCCATACATTTGCATGCAAGCCTTTCTTACTTTCGTTCATGTAAGGCCCCGTTCCGGGACGCTTACAGTCGGATTCTCATCGCACATAAAACATATATATTCATCATCTTACATAAAAACATTGCAGCAGAACCATTAAACGTCATTCCATTTCATCATAAAAACTTTTGAAACATATTAAATCGTTATCCAATTACAGAATATTTGTTTCATTACATTACAAAAGCATTAAACATAAGGATGCCATCCAAAATAAGCTGAGTAGCCGCCCCGTGCCATCCTCAGCAACATACCTGCCAACTAGAAACACATCAAAGTCAGCGTGCTGAGTGAGTTCTAGTTTTAAATAAAACATACTTTACTTCCTTTATAAAACCATCGTTAACTTCGTACGCGATCACACAACATAGATACATACAGATAATATAATTATTATCTTCCATTACGTTCGTTACATTATTCATTCCTTAATCATCGCATGGTACATTATCATTCACTTCATTCGTTATAACATCTTTTCTTACGTTCGATCATTTCATACATATCGCACTTTCGCTCAAATCGCACCTTCGCATCATCGTACCCGAAGTACATATCGCACGGATCGCACACATAAGGTAGCCAAAATCGCACGCTATCTCATGGGTTAGCCAAGATCGCACGCTACATAATCCACATGAGTTAGCCAAAATCGCACGCTACCCTTATGTTGTCCATCGCACAAATCGCACCATCGGAGTGGTCACCAAGACCGACTCCCCCTGTGTGTGTGAGAACTCTCGGGGTTTAGCCAGAATCGCACGCCATCTCATGGGTTAGCCAAGATCGCACGCTACATAAACCATATGAGGCAGCCAAAATCGGACACTACATAGCACACAATAAATACCACATCGCACGTATCGGATCAGTTACCAAAACTGAACTCCCTACTGTGTCTATGTCCCCTTACGAGTTAGCCAAGATCGCACGCTATAATACACACACAGTTGAGCTAACAACTCTCAATGAGTTGTGAACCTCCTTTCTTCTTTTGCAAGCCATCCTTACTCTCATTTGTTCATTCATGCTTGCATTCATTCATTACGTGCCTCTTTTCATTATCTTCCACTTTACGTTACATAATACTTTAATTACATTCATTAACGTTCAACGCAAATCACGGGAAGACAATCATACATAATAATAAGGAACATAACAACATACAACATCAATCACACAAGGCACCATCGAACACCTATAACATGCATCATGCATAACATACATCATCATACAATTACACAACATCAAACATCACAGAATCACGCGCCTCGCATCATACATAGCCATACCGCATCACACATCATCATGCATCGCATCATTATCATCATCAGCTCATCATCATAAATCATCTTACATCATCCATGCCCATCACATCATCTACAACCCCAAAGGTCCGAGCCTACGTCTGCACTTCCCGAAAGTCAGACAATACTATGGTCATTCGGGCGTATGGACCCAATTCGGTCGCATGGTCTCTCATGCGTCTGAGAACACTCAGGCGAATGGACCTTCAGTCGCATAGCCTCCAATCGCATGCTTCCCATGCGAACGAAGCTCAGTCGCATGACATCTAGGGGTATGGACCTCAGTCGCATGACATTCATGCGAATGGCCCTCAGTCGCACACCTTTCGTGCGTGTGGACCTCAATCGCACGACTCACAGGCGTGTGGACTCCAGTCGTATGACCTTCAGTCGCATGACCCACATTCGTATTTCATTCAGTCGCATGACCTTCATTCGTATTTCCTCCAGTCGCATAGCCCTCATACGTATGACCCTCAGTCGCATTACTCATATACGAATGAACCTCAGTCGCACTCCTGTCATGCGTATGGACCCAGTCGCATGCCATTCGGTCGCATGGGCCTCCAGTCGCATAGCCCTAGCTGTGCGCAGAATGCAGTTCATCCCGAACTGCAGCCGACGAATTCGGCCTCCAAACTCTTCCAAACCTCTTTTAAGCTCAAATCAACCATTCTAAAACTTAGGGAAGCATACCACGACATCATTCAAGCATAACCAAGCATGAAATCAAGCCCCAAACGAGTCATACACATACACATACATACAAAAACGGGTTTACACCCAAAAACTCGAAAAAGGTTTTTCAGATGTGTTCCAGCCCCAAAATCATTCAAAAACGTGTAAAAGAGGGGTCCTAGAACTACATAAACTATCCCGTCGAGTAGAGCTTCGATTTGACCCGCTACACGACGATTTCCACGCTCGAATCCACCCGAACCAAGCTTTTCTCCTCTTTTTCTCCTTCTCTTCTCCCTTTCTTTGGCTGAAAAATGGGAAGAATGGGGTGTCTTCCCCCTTTTATACTCCCATTCATCGAAGTTTCTCTCGTTGGCAAGTTTGGTCCCTCGACTTTGGACTTTATTTCTTTTTCTTCTTTCGTCGGCTTCAAAGAAAATTTCCGGATGTTACAAGTCCACCCCCTTATATAGGTTTCGTCCCCGAAACCTGTTATTCCTTAAACCGTCGCGGACAATACTGTCTCATCTCTTTTTCAGTCTCCCACCTGGAGTTCAATCGGTCCACGTCGTTTATCCACACACGACTTCTTGTCTATCTTTGGCTACCTTCATCAAGGCTTTGATCCTTTCGAGCTTCTCCGTCGTGGCCTTGATCACCTCAATACTTCCCATACGACATTTGGTGCTCGGCCTTCACTTGTAAACAAGTAAGGCATTTAATCTCGTACTCCACCATATAACGCTCCATACCCGGCCACCAATAATCTTTACACGGGTCTCGGTACATCGGACAGTTGGAACATCAGTGTATCCACATACCTTACATCGGCTTAGTAGACAATACGTCCACGCCTCATGCACTTTCCTGACACACAGTGCTCGCTCCGTAGTCTGCCAAACAATCCACTCCTAGGATCCCATCGAAGGGCGTATCTATATCCTTACCACTAACAGGCAATTTGGCACAGAAGGCAACATGAATAAAACTTTTACTAGCGCCAGCATTGAATAACACAAAGGCTAAAGGTTGATTTACTAGAAACGTACCTAACACAACATCGGGGTCCGCCCTAGCCTCCTCCTGCATCATCGTGTAGGCGTTGCGTTCGCCCTCTGTCCTTCCCCTCCGGTTCTCTTCACTCCCAAACCTTCCGCCCTTGGCTTCTTACAGTCCCTGCTCATGTGGCCAATTTCTCCATAATTATAACATCTCACAATTCCACATTCCCCATCCACATGACCAGGCTTCCTACACTTGAAGCAAGTATTTGGTCCCCTTTTGCATTCAACGCAAAGCCACGGGAAAATAATCATACATAACAAGGAACCTGAATAAAAACACACAACATCCCCATACAAGGCACCATCATGCATACATAACATACCACATACATACCATCATGCATAAGCATCAATCGTACATCATACATGCCCAACATAACATCTACGACCCCAAAAGTCAACTTACATGAACCCCGGGAATCTCCCAAGTCAAAGCCTACATCAACCCTTTTTTCTTGAGAATCAGATAATAAACTAAGTTCTTCCGGGTGCATGAGCCCTATTTGGGCGTATGGACACCATTTAGTCGCATGACCATTCTAGGCGCACGAGGACACTTAGGCGATTGGACACTATGGGGAAAATTGACACCTATGCGTATGGAGAGCTTCCAGACGCATGAACATTTAGGCGTATAAACCCTCAGTCGCATAGCCTTCAGTCGCATGACTTTCAGTCATGTGACCTTCTGTCGCATGACCATTCGGCCGTATGGCCTTCAGTCGCATAACCTTCAATCGCATGCCTTTCAGGCGCATGAACTTCAGTCGCATGACACCCATGCGCATGGATCTCAGTCGCATGCCTTTCGGACGTATGGCCTCCAGTCGCATGCCATTCGGACCCATGGCTCCCAGTCGCATGAGCCCTAGTTGGTGCAGAATGCAGCCCCCTTCGAACCCTAACTGCAGATTTCAGCCTCCAAGCCCTCTCAAACCTGTTCTAAGCTCAAATCAACCGTCCTAAACCTTAGAAACACTTACCACAACACCATTCAAGCACAACACAGCACGCAAACAAACCCTCTACCCAAATCACACACACACACCCACATACATACGGGTTTAACACCCCACACAACAAAAAACGATTTTCAGATGTGTTCCAGCCCCAATATCAGTCAAAAATATGTAAAAGAGGGGTCCTAGAACTCACATTAACAACCCCTTCGAGTAAAGCTTCCTACAAACCCGACTGCCTTCAACTTTTGCACACGATTCCAAGGAAACCCGAAGTTTTGCCCTTTCTCTTTCTCCTCCCTCTCTTGGCCGAATGAAATGGTGAATGGGAGAGGGGAATGGGCTGTCGTTTCCTTTTACCCACTCTTCCAAACCTTTTTTTCTTTTGGCAAGATTGATCCCTCCACTTGGACTTTATTTCTTTTCTTTCGTTTTTCTTCTTTCTTTGGCTTTAAAGGAAAATAACCGGGTGTTACAAAAACTTAGTGGCTCTAATTGTATTTACTATAAATGGAATGCTAAAATAGTTCTCAAAATGGACAGTAAACTATATGTTCTTAAGAATCAAATTCTTGATCAACTTGAAACTATGAAACTTTCCACTAATGATTAAGATGTTTGTCTAATCGATAGTACAACTAAACATACGATTCTTATAAAAAAGAAATACTTCTCAAATTTAATTATATAACGGGTACACATTAGTACTATATTTGGTAATACAAAATTAATTGAAGGTTTTGGAAGAGCTTCGATAGTGTTACTAGATGAAACACAATTTAAAATAAAAAGTTGCATTATTTTCCCTGTTGTATCAAAGAAATCTTATATGTTCTAAAAATATTCCTAGATAAATATAATATTGAGATACATGCGAGGGACATGATAAATACTTTTTGATCAATGGAGGAACAATATTACCATTTTTGTTCAATAAGATACCAAAGTGGATGATTGACTCATTTCATACTAGAAATAATTGTAGAAACTCCTTTAATAACAAGGATTCTTATTTTTCAATGATATTCCACGATCAATACAATTGGCTGAATCATGATGAAACACTAAAAATAAGTACGAGTAAAAAACATGTATTAGAAAGGTTGCTAAATTTTTTACAACTGATTTAAATATTGGCATAAACTAGAATTCACTAGACCGGGAAAATTTATCATTTCGCATGACCAGTTAGGACATCTAAGATTAATAATAATGCGGAAAGTTATAATAACTAAATGTGGGTGTTCCTTAAAGTATTAAAAGATTCTTCGGTCTAGTGAATTCTAGTGAGTTCACACCCCAAACATTTGATGATTATGGTATGTCTATAAGTGTGGAACATCTTGTATCTCATTTACATACACAAAATGGAGCTGTGATTTACTTATCAAACGACTTTAAATGATTGCAACACCAATGATTATGAAAACACCACTAACATCTACTTGGGGACATGTTAATCCGCATGCAACAACACTAATTCGCAGCTGATCAACAAGTTATCACACTTCCTTCATGTTAAAATCAGTTTTTGTTCAGAAACCTAATAACTCTCATCTATGAATTTTTAGTAATGATGTATATGTTTAGTTACTCCACCCCCAATGTAAAAAGATGGGACTTCAAAAGAGGTTAGGGATGTATGTTGGGTATGAATCACTTCCAATCATTCAGTAATTAGAACTATTAACGAGAGATTTGTTTACAAACTTATTTACAGGTTGAATTGATGATTGTCATTTAATAAATCAATGTTTCCAACATTAGAGGGAGATGAATAAAAGCTAAAAGATGAATTAGTTAGAATTGAATAAATTATCATTATCTTGTATTGATCCTCGAACTAAATATAGTGAATTTGAAGTTCAAAGGATAAGTTAGCTACAAGGATTAGCAAGCTAAAGATAATTACTAAGTCACATATACTAGCTGCTAATGTTTCATTAGGAAACAATGTCTCAAAAGAAAAATCATTGATTACTAATAAGTCTAAAAGCATGGTAGACCAATTGACTCTAAAGATAAAAATACTCGAACAAAAAGGGGATCAAACGATGAAGATAATCAAGTAAAGGAAAAATTGTGTAAGAAAATGAGTCACTTGAAGAGGCACTAGATTTGATGGTTCCAAGCAAACTATAGGTACCTTAAAAAGAAAATATCTCAATATATTATATCCTGTCTAGAAGGTATAGAACCATAACATTGTGTAGCACTAAAAATAATGATAAATAATATGGATCAAGATTGTTGAAGAATGTAAAAATGCTAGAACAAAAAGGGGATCAAACGATGAATATAATTAAGCAAGGAAAAATAGTGTAAGAATATGTGTCTCTTGAAGAGACACTAGATATAATGGTACCAAGCGAACTATAGGTATCTGAAAATGAAGAGATCTCAATAAATTATATCTCGTCTAGAGAGGTATAGAACAAAAACATTATGTAGCACTAGAAGTAATGGTAAACAATAAGGATCAAGAATTAATATTTGTCAAAGAATGTAAACATATAAGTGAATGGTCAAAATGGAAAGACGTGATTGAGGGAGATTAAATTACCTCACAAAACGAGAAGTTTTTGGACCTATAATCCTAATCTTAAAGGTGTAAAACTTGTCCACTATAAATGGGTATTTGTGGAAAAACGTAAAAAAATGAGATTATATTGGATAAGGTAGGGTTGGTAGCACAAGGATTTTTGCAAGGACTTGGGATGCATTATGAGTAGACATATTCTCTAGTGGTGGATGTGATGACTGTAAGGATTCCTTAAGTCTGATGCAACCCAAAACATCCAATGTGTCTCTGCAACATGCACTAAGTACTGAAGTAAAGAATGCTTCGGAAGTTTTACACAATGCACTAGAAAATACTCTAAGTGTAAAATATTCCGAAGCCAAGACCAATATTTTCCGAAGCCAAACATGAAGTCTTCCGAAGCCTCAGAGACAAAGTCTTCCGAAGCTTCAACCTATGAAGACAGATTTCTTCCGAAAACTTTTAGTATACATGCTTTATCTGATGTACTGTTCCATAAAGCATCTTTTCCGCTGCATCTCTGTAAAGTCACCAACTTACATGAGTTGGTGAAAAGGTCCATGCTTTTGGTAACTGTACATTGAGGTCTTGAGTCTGTAACTTTCTACTTTATGTACTTTATCCTTTTTGTAATGTATAAGGATGTGAGCTATGGCATGTCATAGTCACAAGGTCAAAAGGCAGATATGCCTTTTGATCCTACAATTGATTTTGTTAGTGTCTAGTCAATTGTATCCAGCTGGCTTTCAAAGTATAGCCGGCTGTAGGTTGTAGTATAAGTATTCCAAGTTCTTGTATCTCTCTTTATGCTTTGTAACACTTGTAAAAGAACTTGAGAAAGCAATATACTGCCTGCTTGAAACCCAACTCTCTTGTTCTGTCTCTTTACTTTACTTGTGTTCTTTGTATCAACTTGGTTAATCCAGTTCACTATTTGATCAAAGTTTAGTTGTTCTCCTCATTGTGTTGTTATGTTGTAATTTGTTCAAGCCCTTAAACGGTCCTGCAATTAAAAGTTATTGCAGCCACAGAACCTGGGAGTTCTTCACAGAGAATGGACATAGAGGACTCACCATCCTCACTTGCTGTTGTGCATTCTCAGCAACTTCCTCAAGTTCATATTAATGTGGACTCTATAGACTCTATCATTAGGAGTCTCTTTGAGGAAGGTATACCAAGGGCTGTCTCATCTCCACCACAAGGAACTGCAAACTACATCATAAGGTGGAGGTATGATGCTGACAAAAGAGCCCTTATCCTTCACAGAGTTCAAGGGCAACAAGAAGTTTTTGATTTTCAAAGCCTGAATTTCTATGAAAGATTGGATCTAGTCAACATGCCACTTGTCAATCCAAGCAATTCAAGACAAGCTGACAGATTGGCTCAAAGAATCCAAGATAGAATCCTTGCAGAGTTCATTCTAAGAAGGAGACTTAGGCAATCAGGCAATGTCATCGGTCAACTAGATGTTGAGGTGGACCCTAAGATTAGTTCCATAGGGGAAACCTTGACTGAAGGCCCAGTGGCAGAACCTGAGACCCCTATCTCATCATCAACAACTGCTGCAGAGGTTCAAACTCCTTCTGAGACACCTGCTGGTGAACGTGTTTCTCAGCCTCTCTCTAGCCAGAGCATGGAAGCTACACCAAGCAATGAAGGCCAAGCCTCTATCCACCCTGAGTCACAAAGGTCTGTTGGTGACAAAGGGAAAAAGATAATGACTCCTGAGGAAATTGAGGAGGAAGAGAGAGAGAGGAAAAGGAAGCTAAGGGGAGAAAGTTCCTCTGGGTCATCTAGCTTTATGCAAGCTGCAATCAGAGCTGCCCCCAGACCAAATACTCAAGATGATGAGTTGAAGGTAGTCAGGATTACTTATTTACAGACCAGGAACTATGATATTGATGAAATCATCTCCCTCCCCTTAGAAGAACTGAATGAACTGGCTGACATGGAAGTGTCAAGAGAGATGAAAGAAAAAGAGGATGCAAGGCTACTTCTCCAATTCAAAGAGGAGAGGAGACAGAAAAGACTCTACAAGCATGCTCCCACTCTCTCTCCAGTTCAAGAAAGTCCTGCACAGGAAGATGTGGCTCCACAAGAACCTCAGGTAAACAAAGAAGAAGATAGGATCAAGATGATCAACTACCTGACTGGCACAGGCTTCTATCAGGCAGATGCACTTCTTCCCCTGTCCTATGACTTCATTAAGTTTGAGTATCTAAAGCAACTTGAACTTGAGCTAGTCAAAGAAAGAAAGACAACCAAAAGGATGCTAAGGGAAGAAGCTGCAAAGTCAAGAGCCATCATCCAAAAGAGTGTGAAGAAGTCTGCTGATAGACAAAGGATGATGAGCTTCTTGAAGCTATATGGATTCTTCGGAAGGAGACTTGGCCCTATGTCTTCATCCACAATGGATGAGCACATAAGGGTGATCAAGCAGAAGATTAAGAGTGGTGAACTGATTGACTTGCACTCTCTTCCAAGTCAAGTCCCACCTGAAGTGGAGGTTAAGTTTGAGCAACCTGAGACACCTCAATCCGGACCTCCAGCTGAGCCTCAGCAAGCTTCATCTTCTGATCCAAGGCAGGGTCAAACTCCCTCTCCTTCTGAACCTGTGAGGGAGGAACACCCAACTGAGAAAGACAAGGATGATCAACATGGTGCTGCAGACCAGTCTTCTCAGTTAAAGTCATCTAAGAGGAAGAAGAGAACGGCTTCTAAACCAAAGACAAAGAAGAAGAAGCCTAAGTCATCTACCTCTACACCTCAGGGTGAGTCAGATCAACCTGAGGAAGTGCATGATGATCAACAAGGTCGCAGGACCGTTTAAGGGCTTGAACAAATTACAAGCCATTCTCAGGTTGATCTGACTCAGCCTGAGGTGTAGAGGTAGATGACTTAGGCTTCTTCTTCTTTGTCTTTGGTTTAAAAGCCATTCTTTTCTTCCTCTTAGATGACTTTAACTGAGAAGACTGGTCTGCAGCACCTTGTTGATCATCATTGTCTTTCTCAGTTGGGTTTTCCTCCCTCACAGGTTCAGAAGGAGAGGGAGTTTGACCCTGCTTTGGATCAGAAGATGAAGCTTGCTGAGGTTCAGTTGGAGGTCCGGATTGAGGTGTCTCAGGTTGTTCAAACTTAACCTCCACTTCAGGTGGGACTTGACTTGGAAGAGAGTGCAAGTCAATCAGTTCACCACTCTTAATCTTCTGCTTCATCACCCTTATATGCTCATCCATTGTGGATAGAGACATAGGGCCAAGTCTCCTTTCGGAGAATCCATATAGCTTCAAGAAGCTCATCATCCTTTGTCTGTCAGCAGACTTCTTTACACTCTTTTGAATGATGGCTCTTGACTTTGCAGCTTCTTCCCTTAGCTTCCTTTTGGTTGTCTTTCTTTCTTTGACTAGCTCAAGCTCAAGTTGCTTTAGGTACTCAAACTCAATGAAGTCATAGGACAGGGGAAGAAGTGCATCTGCCTGATAGAAGTCTGTGGCACTCAGGTAGTTGATCATCTTGATCCTATCTTCTTCTTTATCTACCTGAGGTTCTTGTGGAGCCACATCTTCCTGTGCAGGACTTTCTTGAACTGGAGAGAGAGTGGGAGCATGCTTGTAGAGTCTTTTCTGTCTCCTCTCCTCTTTGAATTGGAGAAGTAGCCTTGCATCCTCTTTTTCTTTCATCTCTCTTGACACTTCCATGTCAGCCAGTTCATTCAGTTCTTCTAAGGGGAGGGAGATGATTTCATCAATATCATAGTTCCTGGTCTGTAAATAAGTAATCCTGACTGCCCTCAACTCATCATCTTAAGTATTTGGTCTGGGGGCAGCCCTTATTGCAGCTTGCATAAAGCTAGATGACCCAGAGGAACTTTCTCCCGTTAGCTTCCTTTTCCTCTCTCTCTCTTCCTCCTCAATTTCCTCAGGAGTCATTATCCTTTTCCCTTTGTCACCAACAGACCTTTGTGACTCAGGGTGGATAGAGGCTTGGCCTTCATTGCTTGGTGTAGCTTCCATGCTCTGGCCAGAGAGAGGCTGAGAAACACCTTCACCAGCAGGTGTCTCAGAAGGAGTTTGAACCTCTGCAGCAGTTGTTGATGATGAGACAGGGGTCTCAGGTTCTGCCACTGGGCCTTCAGTCAAGGTTTCCCCTATGAAACTAATCTTAGGGTCCACCTCAACATCCAGTTGACCGATGACATTGCCTGATTGCCTAAGTCTCCTTCTTAGAGTGAACTCTGCAAGGATTCTATCTTGGATTCTTTGAGCCAATCTGTCAACTTGTCTTGAATTGCTTGGATTGACAAGTGGCATGTTGACTAGATCCAATCTTTCATAGAAATTCAGGCTTTGAAAATCAAAAACTTCTTGTTGCCCTTGAACTCTGTGAAGGATAAGGGCTCTTCTGTCAGCATCATACCTCCATCTTATGATGTAGTTTGCAGTTCCTTGTGGTGGAGATGAGACAGCCCTTGGTATACCTTCCTCAAAGAGACTCCTGATGATAGAGTCTATAGAGTCCATATTAATGTGAACTTGAGGAAGTTGCTGAGAATGCACAACAGCAAGTGAGGATGGTGAGTCCTTATGTCCATTCTCTGTGAAGAACTCCCAGGTTCTGTGGCTGCAATAACTTTCTCCCCCTTTTTGGTAGCATCACCCACTTGCATAGGTAAGCTGGAGGATAAGTCAATCACTTCCACAGGTTCTTGTGTTCCTGGTTGAGCTCTCCTTAAAGGTCTCCCAGCTAGTTTTTCCTTTAGATATGAAATATGAAGTTGCTGATCATTGACCCTGTTTTGTAAGGTAGTCACCTGAGATTCCAGGTGACTAACCTTAGAGACTAAATAGGAGCATGTTTTTGACAGTTTCTACACCTTTAGTCTCAAATTCCCCTCTTCTTAACCAGAAGAATCATTGGGGGATGAGATGATTGGACCAAAGTCCTCTCTCTCACCACCAGCTTGAGGTTCTTGGCTACTGGTTTTCCTCTGCTCACTAGCAATCTCAGTTGAGATGCCAGTGGGCTGAGTTGCCATGGTTGAGGTCTTAATGATGTAATCACTTTCAAAAGTGAGAGCCTCTTCCATATGGACATCCTGAACATGTTCAGAAGTGTCCACCTCAGTAACAGGTGACTAATGTGGGATAGACTGAGGAGAATCAGAGGTACTCATCTCTCTTTGAGTAGGGGAGGAGAAGAGAGACTCATGGTACTCACTGAATCCTAAGTCTTCATCAGTGTAGAAGGATAGGTTGGGAATTGGTTGGTTTAGATCTAAAGGCTGGGGATGGTAGCTGTCCCCTGAAGGTTGTTCACTTGAGTGTTGAGACTCAGAGTGAAGGCTTAAGGCTGTTGGGCTTGTGAGCTCATCAGGGTGAGCATGAGGAACCTCAGCCCTGATAGGTGAAGAAATGGGAGTGGTTTGCTCCTCAGGGGAAGTGGGAGCTCTAGTGTCCACTTCCTCCTGTAAGGTTGAGTATATGGGACCTGCACAGACTCAATAGCCTGAGAAGGGGTTCGTTTGGATTTTCTTTGGTAGGTGAGGGTTATTTGTGGTCTTTTTAGTGGTAAAGAAAAAAAAGGTGTGGGTTCAACACTAGCTTGTGTTGCTAGGTTGTCACCTTGAGCAATGAGCTCTAACATTTTGGGGACTAGGGCTGTTTCTACCCCTGAGAAGCCTATAGTTGGCTTCTTCATTATTTTAAAGATGCCGGGCTTCATCTGTCCCAATTTAAGAATATTACTTGTTTCCCTCAACTATGAGCCTAGTTCACAGTTGAGAATGTGTTGAACATATCTAGGAAACATGTAATACTCTAAGGAGTCCAAGTTTGCAAGTAAATTAGTATAAACAAATTGAGAGTACCTGAACTTGACCCCCTGAACCATTCCATGAACTATAAAGGAGAGATCCTCAGGAATCTGGTCCCACCCACCATGCTTGTTTGATAAGCTGTGGATAACCACATGGAGCAGGTATTTCCACTGGGATGAGACTTCCCTTTCCTAAAGGTCTTTACAGAGAAATCTCCCTCATAGCCCATCTGCTCAAAGGAATGATTAACAGCTTCCTTTGGGAAGGACAACTCACCTTCTTCATCATCCAGCTGCAAATGATGGTTAATGATGGCCGGAGTGATGAAGATTGTCCTCCCTTGCACTGTGGCAGACAGTGCCTTCTCCCCATCCATAATGACCTCTTGGCAGGTCTTCCAGAATTCAAGCAAGTGATCCTCATACAGAGTAGGATCAATGGTCAGGGAGGTGAAATAGTTGGATAGAGTTAAGAATTGGCAAATCTCTGAGAAACTTGCATCTTTCTCAGAGCTTAACAGAGCAACTTGATTATGTTGCGTGTGAAGTTGCATGGAGAAATCTGGGTTGTTTCTGCGGTTAAGGTTGGCCATTTCAGAAGCTTAAGGGTGAAGAAAGGTAGAAAGCAAAGGCGGTTTAGAGAATGAGGTTTGAGGAATAGTGGAATTGAGGAAGATAGTGAGAAAGAGGGGGAACCGTTGGGTATTTATGTGAAAGAGATTTGAACCAAAGTTAATGAAAGAGGATAAACTTTGAAATCCGGAAGTCGGTCCCACCTCTGAAAAGGTAGTTTACTTTTGCTCAAAAAGTAGTTTTCTTGGAATTCGAAAGCTTCCGAAGGTAATTTGTCTTCGGAAGTTTTAATGAAAAAGCTTCCGAAGCTAAAATGGCTTCGGAAGATTTTCCTGAGAGTCTTGAAAATTTATGCTTCGGAAGAGAAATAAACACTTGGATGCTTTGTATAAGAATCAACAAAGCTTCCGAGAGTTAATTTTGCTTCGGAAGGAAAAAGTCCTTAAGAAACAAATAAGTGTCTGAGATAAGAATTTAAGCTTCAGAAGATAGATTTAGACTTCTTCCGAAGGTAAATATCTTAGACAGTTATTTATTTTGAAGACATGATTTTCTTCCGAAGATAAAATTTTATCTTCCGAAGTATCAGAAAATTTTCAAGAATCTAAGGAAAGTCTTCAAAAAGAATTTTACATCCAAAGAAAACATGAGCTTATGAAAGTGATGAACTAGACAACTTAGGACACACATATTTTAAGAAGAAATAATTAGAATTAGTTTTAAGAAAAAATCTACTCAAAGTTAATCATCCCAATAGCTGATATCAGATATTTAAATCTCTGTTCATCAAAAGCTTTTGTAAACAGATCAGCATATTGTTCATCTGTATGAACTTTGACTAGTTTAATTAATCTCTTTTCATAGTTATCTCTTATTAAATGATACCTGATGTTGATGTGTTTGGTCCTTGAGTGCTGCACAGGGTTCTCAGTGATAGAGATAGCACTATTGTTGTCTATGTGGATAGGAGTCTGCTTGAAGTTAAATCCATAGTCCAGCATCTGATTTTGAATCCAAAGCGCTTGAGCACAGCAGCTTGCAGCAGCAATGTATTCAGCCTCAGCAGTTGATGCAGACACACAGGATTGTTTCTTGCATTGCCATGAGACAACCCTTCCACCAAGGAATTGACATCCCCCAGACGTAGACTTTGCAGTCATGTTGCAAGCCACCATAATCACTATTTGTATAAGCATACAGATTGAAGTTAGGATTCTTTGGATACCATAGACCAAGTGTTGAAGCACCTTTGAGGTATCTTAGAATCCTTTTGACAGTGATTAAGTGAGACATCTTAGGGTTGGCTTGATATCTTGCACAAATACATGTAGCAAACATGATATCAGGCCTGCTAGCTGTAAGATACATGAGAGACCCAATCATAGCCCTGTATAAATGTTCATCTACACACTCCCCCTCAAGATCAGGTCCAAGGGAGTGGTTTCTGGCTATGGGTGTCTTAGCAATCTTACAATCAGTCATGTTGAACCTCTTGAGTATGTCCTGAACATACTTTGACTGACTTATGAAGATGCCATCTTCAACTTGCTTCACTTGAATTCCCAAAAAGAAATTGAGTTCTCCCATTGCACTCATTTCAAATCCGTCTTTCATCAGCTTCTCAAAGTCTTTGCAGAGCTTTGGATTAGTTGAACCAAAGATGATGTCATCTACATATACTTGAACTAGCAATAAGTCATTTCCCTGTCCTTTGATGAAGAGAGTTCCATCTAAGGGCTTGAACTAGACTTTGATCCCTTGTGTGTGGAGGAGCTATCTCATTTAAGGGCTTGAACTAGCAATAACTCCTTGTGTGTGGAGGAGCTATCTCATTTGATCCCAGTCCCAGTCCATAGGAAAGACTCATCACTATTTGCTTTAGATACTGCTTGCTATGTGCAAAACAGAGTTTTGGTAGTTAAGACACATGGTAAGACTCCTTATGAACTTTGGCACAAGAGAAAACCTTTCATTGGTTTTCTCAGGTCATTTGGATGTCCCTGCACCACCAAGGATCAAATTGCCAAGTTTGCTGAGAAATCAGATGATGGACACTTCATTGGATACTCTTCTCAAGCTAAGGCTTATAGAGTATACAATCTCAGAACTAGAATTGTTGAGGAGTCAGCCAATGTGACTTTCAATGAACACACACCCTGTGTGGCTGATTCTGGTCCTGATTGGCTATTTGATCTTGATTTAGTTACCAACTGTTTTAACAAATCTTGTGAGAATGTTTCAGGATCTGCAGAAAATCTAAATACAGGTGATCCTGATCCAAGATTTGAGCTAGGAAGACCCTCAACTCATACATCTTCAGCTCCAGTTGGAACTACTTCAGCAAATGAGGTCTCTATCAGCACAACAATGACAAATTCAGCTGATACATCTGGTATGCCTTCAAATTCCAGCTCAGAGGCTGCTCAACTAGATAAAAATACCTCAATTGTAGAAGACAACAATGGTGATGGTGATAGTGATCAGGAATTTCTTAATGCTAATAACCACACCATAGATGACAACATCAATGATGTCACACACTCATTGAATCAAGTTAATCTTGATAAGTGTGGTAATGTGGAGGGTGAATCATCTATGCCAGATCTAAATTTCTCAAATTTGGATCTTTCTCAGCAACTTGCTGTGATCCCTCAGCTAAGGATCCACAAGTCCCACCCCACCACAAACATCATTGGAGATGTTGTCACAGGGGTAAGAACAAGAGGACAAACCCATGAAGCAAATGTTTGTCTTCACTCTTATTTCTTATCTCAGATAGAGCCAAAGAAAGTTGATGAAGCTCTAAAGGATGGAAGTTGGGTTGAAGCTATGCAACAAGAGCTGCTTCAATTCAAAAGGCAGAAAGTTTGGAACCTTTGTCCTCTTTCTCATGGGAAGACTACCATTGGAACCAAATGGGTTTTTAGGAATAAGAAGGATGATAGAGGAATTATCATCAAGAACAAGGCAAGACTAGTAGTTCAAGATACACACAAGAAGAAGGGATTGACTACACTGATGTCTTTGCTCCTGTAGCAAGACTAGAAGTTGTTAGGATATTTCTGGCATTTGCTGCATCCAAGAACTTCAAGGTCTTTCAACTTGATGTAAAGTGTGCTTCTTATATGGAGTGATTGATGAAGAGGTTTATGTCAAACAGCCACCTGGTTTTGTAGACCCTGATCATCCTGATTATGTCTGCAAGCTTGACAAAGCTCTTTATGGGCTGCATCAGGCACCCAGAAAGTGGTATGAGACACTGTCTGAGTATCTTTGTAAACATGGATACAGAGAGGTACTATAGATGGAACTCTCTTCATCAAAGGACAGGAAATGACTTATTGCTAGTTCAAGTATATGTAGATGACATCATCTTTGGTTCAACTAATCCAAAGCTCTGCAAAGACTTTGAGAAGCTGATGAAAGACAGATTTGAAATGAGTGCAATGGGAGAACTCAATTTCTTTCTGGGAATTCAAGTGAAGCAAGTTGAAGATGGCATCTTCATAAGTCAGTCAAAGTATGTTCAGGACATACTCAAGAGGTTCAACATGACTGATTGTAAGATTGCTAAGACACCCATAGCCAGAAACCACTCCCTTGGACCTGATCTTGAGGGGGAGTGTGTAGATGAACATTTATACAGGGCTATGATTGGGTCTCTTATGTATCTTACAGCTAGCAGGCCTGATATCATGTTTGCTACATGTATTTGTGCAAGATATCAAGCCAACCCTAAGATGTCTCACTTAATCACTGTCAAAAGGATTTAAGATACCTCAAAGGTGCTTCAACACTTGGTCTATGGTATCCAAAGAATCCTAACTTCAATCTGTATGCTTATACAATAGTGATTATGGTGGTTGCAACATGACTGCAAAGTCTACATCTGGGGGATGTCAATTCCTTGGTGGAAGGGTTGTCTCATGGCAATGCAAGAAACAATCCTGTGTGTCTGCATCAACTGCTGAGGCTGAATACATTGCTGCTGCAAGCTGCTGTGCTCAAGTGCTTTGGATTCAAAATCAGATGCTGGACTATGGATTTAACTTCAAGGAGACTCCTATCCACATAGACAACAATAGTGCTATCTCTATCACTGAGAACCCTGTGCAGCACTCAAGGACCAAACACATCAACATCAGGTATCATTTAATAAGAGATAACTATAAAAAGGGATTAATTAAACTAGTCAAAGTTCATACAGATGAACAATATGCTGATCTGTTTACAAAAGCTTTTGATGAACAGAGATTTAAATATCTGATATCAGCTATTGGGATGATTAACTTTGAGTAGATTTTTTCTTAAAACTAATTCTAATTATTTCTTCTTAAAATATGTGTGTCCTAAGTTGTCTAGTTCATCACTTTCATAAGCTCATGTTTTCTTTGGATGTAAAATTCTTTTTGAAGACTTTCCTTAGATTCTTGAAAATTTTCTGATACTTCGGAAGATAAAATTTTATCTTCGAAAGAAAATCATGTCTTCAAAATAAATAACTGTCTAAGATATTTACCTTCGGAAGAAGTCTAAATCTATCTTCCGAAGCTTAAATTCTTATCTCAGACACTTATTTGTTTTTAAGGACTTTTTCTTCCGAAGCAAAATTAACTCTCGGAAGCTTTGTTGATTCTTATACAAAGCATCCAAGTGTTTATTTCTCTTCCGAAGCATAAATTTTCAAGACTCTCAGGAAAATCTTCGAAGCCATTTTAGCTTCGGAAGCTTTTTCATTAAAACTTCCGAAGACAAATTACCTTCGGAAGCTTTTCGAATTCCAAGAAAACTACTTTTTGAGCAAAAGTAAACTACCTTTTCAGAGGTGGGACCGACTTCCGGATTTCAAAGTTTATCCTCTTTCATTAACTTTGGTTCAAATCTTTTCACATAAATACCCAACGGTTCCCCCTCTTTCTCACTATCTTCCTCAATTCCACTATTCCTCAAACCTAATTCTCTAAACCGCCTTTGCTTTCTACCTTTCTTCACCCTTAAGCTTCTGAAATGGCCAACCTTAACCGCAGAAACAACCCAGATTTCTCCATGCAACTTCACAGGCAACATAATCAAGTTGCTCTGTTAAGCTCTGAGAAAGATGCAAGTTTCTCAGAGATTTGCCAATTCTTAACTCTATCCAACTATTTCACCTCCCTGACCATTGATCCTACTCTGTATGAGGATCACTTGCTTGAATTCTGGAAGACCTGCCAAGAGGTCATTATGGATGGGGAGAAGGCACTGTCTGCCACAGTGCAAGGGAGGACAATCTTCATCACTCCGGCCATCATTAACCATCATTTGCAGCTGGATGATGAAGAAGGTGAGTTGTCCTTCCCAAAGGAAGCTGTTAATCATTCCTTTGAGCAGATGGGCTATGAGGGAGATTTCTCTTTAAAGACCTTCAGGAAAGGGAAGGTCTCATCCCAGTGGAAATACCTGCTCCATGTGGTTATCCACAGCTTATCAAACAAGCATGGTGGGTGGGACCAGATTCCTGAGGATCTCTCCTTTATAGTTCATGGAATGGTTCAGGGGGTCAAGTTCAGGTACTCTCAATTTGTTTATACTAATTTACTTGCAAACTTGGACTCCTTAGAGTATTACATGTTTCCTAGATATGTTCAACACATTCTCAACTGTGAACTGGGCTCACAGTTGAGGGAAACAAGTAATATTCTTAAATTGGGACAGATGAAGCCCGGCATCTTTAAAATAATGAAGAAGCCAACTGTAGGCTTCTCAGGGGTAGAAACAGCCCTAGTCCCCAAAATGTTAGAGCTCATTGCTCAAGGTGACAACCTAGCAACACAAGCTAGTGTTGAACCCACACCTTTTTTTCTTTACCACTAAAAAGACCACAAATAACCCTCACCTACCAAAGAAAATCCAAACGAACCCCTGCTCAGGCTATTGAGTCTGTGCAGGTCCCCATATACTCAACCTTACAGGAGGAAGTGGACACTAGAGCTCCCACTTCTCCTGAGGAGCAAACCACTCCCATTTCTTCACCTATCAGGGCTGAGGTTCCTCATGCTCACCCTGATGAGCTCACAAGCCCAACAGCCTTAAGCCTTCACTCTGAGTCTCAACACTCAAGTGAACAACCTTCAGGGGACAGCTACCATCCCCAGCCTTTAGATCTAAACCAACCAATTCCCAACCTATCCTTCTATACACTGATGAAGACTTAGGATTCAGTGAGTACCATGAGTCTCTCTTCTCCTCCCCTACTCAAAGAGAGATGAGTACCTCTGATTCTCCTCAGTCTATCCCACATCAGTCACCTGTTACTGGGTGGACACTTCTGAACATGTTCAGGATGTCCATATGGAAGAGGCTCTCACTTTTGAAAGTGATTACATCATTAAGACCTCAACCATGGCAACTCAGCCCACTGGCATCTCAACTGAGATTGCTAGTGAGCAGAGGAAAACCAGCAGCCAAGAACCTCAAGCTGGTGGTGAGAGAGAGGACTTTGGTCCAATCATCTCATCCCCCAATGATTCTTCTGATGAAGAAGAGGGGAATTTGAGACTAAAGGTGCAGAAACTGTCAAAAACATGCTCCTATTTAGTCTCTAAGGTTAGTCACCTGGAATCTCAGGTGACTACCTTACAAAACAGGGTCAATGATCAGCAACTTCAGATTTCATATCTAAAGGAAAAACTAGCTGGGAGACCTTTAAGGAGAGCTCAACCAGAAACACAAGAACCTGTGAAAGTGATTGACTTATCCTCCAGCTCACCTATGCAAGTGGGTGATGCTACCAAAAAAGGGGAGAAAGTTATTGCAGCCACAGAACCTGGGAGTTCTTCACAGAGAATGGACATAGAGGACTCACCGTCCTCACTTGTTGTTGTGCATTCTCAGCAACTTCCTCAAGTTCATATTAATGTGGACTCTATAGACTCTATCATCAGGAGTCTCTTTGAGGAAGTATACCAAGGGCTGTTTCATCTCCACCACAAGGAACTTCAAACTACATCATAAGGTGGAGGTATGATGCTGACAGAAGAGCCCTTATCCTTCACAGAGTTCAAGGGCAACAAGAAGTTTTTGATTTTCAAAACCTGAACTTCTATGAAAGATTGGATCTAGTCAACATGCCACTTGTCAACCAAGCAACTCAAGACAAGCTGACAGATTGGCTCAAAGAATCCAAGATAGGATCCTTGCAGAGTTCACTCTAAGAAGGAGACTTAGGCAATCAGGCAATGTCATCGGTCAACTGGATGTTAGGTGGACCCTAAGATTAGTTTCATAGGGGAAACCTTGACTGAAGGCCCAGTGGCAGAACCTGAGACCCCTGTCTCATCATCAACAACTGCTGCAGAGGTTCAAACTCCTTCTGAGACACTGCTAGGTGAAGGTGTTTCTCAGCCTCTCTCTGGCCAGAGCATGGAAGCTACACCAAACAATGAAGGCCAAGCCTCTATCCACCCTGAGTCACAAAGGTCTGTTGGTGACAAAGGGAAAAGGATAATGACTCCTGAGAGAGAGGAAAAGGAAGCTAAGGGGAGAAAGTTCCTCTGGGTCATCTAGCTTTATGAAAGCTGCAATCAGGGCTGCCCCCAGACCAAATACTCAAGATGATGAGTTGAGGGCAGTCAGGATTACTTATTTACAGACCAGAAACTATGATATTAATGAAATCATCTCCCTCCCCTTAGAAGAACTGAATGAACTGGCTGACATGGAAGTGTCAAGAGAGATGAAAGAAAAAGAGGATGCAAGGCTACTTCTCCAATTCAAAGAGGAGAGGAGACAGAAAAGACTCTACAAGCATGCTCCCACTCTCTCTCCAATTCAAGAAAGTCCTGCACAGGAAGATGTGGCTCCACAAGAACCTCAGGTAGACAAAGAAGAAGATAGGATCAAGATGATCAACTACCTGAGTGCCACAGGCTTCTATCAGGCAGATGCACTTCTTCCCCTGTTCTATGACTTCATTGAGTTTGAGTATCTAAAGCAACTTGAACTTGAGCTAGTCAAAGAAAGAAAGACAACCAAAAGGAAGCTAAGGGAAGAAGCTGCAAAGTCAAGAGCCATCATCCAAAAGAGTGTGAAGAAGTCTGCTGATAGACAAAGGATGATGAGCTTCTTGAAGCTATATGGATTCTCCGAAAGGAGACTTGGCCCTATGTCTTATCCACAATGGATGAGCACATAAGGGTGATCAAGCAGAAGATTAAGAGTGGTGAACTGATTGACTTGCACTCTCTTCCAAGTCAAGTCCCACCTGAAGTGGAGGTTAAGTTTGAACAACCTGAGACACCTCAATCCGGACCTCCAGCTGAGCCTCAGCAAGCTTCATCTTCTGATCCAAGGCAGGTCAAACTCCCTCTCCTTCTGAACCTGTGAGGGAGGAACACCCAACTGAGAAAGACAAAGATGATCAACATGGTGCTGCAGACCAGTCTTCTCAGTTAAAGTCATCTAAGAGGAAGAAGAGAATGGCTTCTAAACCAAAGACAAAGAAGAAGAAGCCTAAGTCATCTACCTCTACACCTCAGGCTGAGTCAGATCAACCTGAGGAAGTGCATGATGAGGCAGCCCAATCAACTCCTATGCAAGTGGCTCCTCTAACAACTGAGACACCCATCTTGTCCTGGACTTACTCTACCAATCCAGAAAGATGGCATGTAGTCAGAGATCAAGGTGTTGAGAATGTCTACTCTTGGCAAGACATAATCAACTTACCTCTGCATGATCTCTTTGAGATGAGAAGATACTATGAAGGTCTTGATGATCCTGACCATCTAATGAAGAAAGGAATGGTCATGATTGTACTGAAGACCACCAACATCTGAAGATCTTCTAAGTGTTTTGGTAGCATCAGCCTAGGGGGAGTTTGTAAGGATTCCTTAAGTCTGATGCAACCCAAAACATCCAATGTGTCTCTGCAACATGCATTAAGTACTGAAGTAAAGAATGCTTCGGAAGTTTTACACAATGCACTAGAAAATACTCTAAGTGTAAAATCTTCCTAAGCCAAGACCAATATCTTCCGAAGCCAAACATGAAGTCTTTCGAAGCCTCAGAGACAAAGTCTTCTGAAGCTTCAACCTATGAAGACAGATTTCTTCCGAAGACTTTTAGTATACATGCTTTATCTGATGTACTGTTCCATAAAGCACCTTTTCCGCTGCATCTCTGTAAAGTCACCAACTTACATGAGTTGGTGAAAAGGTCCATGCTTTTGGTAACTTACATTGAGGTCTTGAGTCTGTAACTTTCTACTTTATGTACTTTATCCTTTTTGTAATGTATAAGGATGTGAGCTATGGCATGTCATAGTCACAAGGTCAAAAGGCAGATATGCCTTTTGATCCTACAATTGATTTTGTTAGTGTCTAGTCAATTGTATCCAGCTGGCTTTCAAAGTATAGCCGGCTGTAGGTTGTAGTATAAGTATTCCAAGTTCTTGTATCTCTCTTGTTCTGTCTCTTTACTTTACTTGTGTTCTTTGTATCACCTTGGTTAATCCAGTTCACTGTTTGATCAAAGTTTAGTTGCTCTCCTCATTGTGTTGTTGTGTTGTAAATTGTTCAAGCCCTTAATAGCACACTTTATGTCTATTTTGATAGCATACTTTTCATTACCTTATTATATGGTATAGTACAAGAAGTGATAGATAGGCATCTAATGGATGTCATAAAAATCTAACTTTATGGCTCACCCGATACAAAAGTTTACATGAAACTCCCTCAAGGACAGTGGCAAAGTTTGAACATCCCCATGGGGGGGGAGCAAAATTAATTTTTTTAAGAGGGACGAACTCGAGTTTTATATAAAAATTTACACTATCGGGCCAAAAATTTACACCACCGGACTAAATTTTAACACTACCGACGAAAAAAACAGGGTGCGGCGGCCCCACCAGCCCCTTTAATCCTCCGCCATTGCTCAAGGATTCATAGTAGAAAACCATGTGAATTTAGTTTTCAAGAATATCATTTCGTTAATTTTAAACAAATCACTATATGGGTTAGAGCAATTTGGGTGTGTGTCGTATAGTCATCTTAGTGTATCAATTGAAAGAAGGATGTAAAAATGATTCCGTTTGTCCATACATTTTTATAAAAAGGTTAGAATTTGAATATGTTATAACTGTTGTTAACGTCGATAACTTATATATAATCAGAACTCCAGGGAGCTTCATAAAGCGATTAAATGCTTGAAAACGAAATTTGAAATGAACAACGTCCTTGGAAAGATATATTGTTGTCTCGGGTTAAAACTTAAACATTTAAAGAAGAAATTGTTGCGCATTAGGAACATACATAGAAAAAATGTCAAAAGATTTTATATGGTCAAATCGCATTCATAAGTACTTCAATAGTTTTAAGGTTGCTTGAGTGAAAAAGATCCATTCAAACCTCAAATAGAGGACTAAGAAATTCTTGGCCCAGGAGTACGTTATTGATTGGGGCATTGAATTTTCTTGCTAGCCATGCATGGCGAGATATATGATTTTCACTAAAGTTGTTACCAACATATAGTTCATATCAGACAAGGAAGCATTAAAATAGGGTAAAACAAATATTGCGACACCTTCAAAGTACTAAAGATGTAGGTTTGTATTTTACTAATCAATCGAAAATAAGTTTGGATGGTTTTACCATGCATATTGGTCGATCACAAACTGAATACATATTTACACATGGTGGCACTGCAATTCATGGTGTTCCCTGAAGCAAACAATCATTATCATTCCTCTAACTATGCGTAAATATTAGCAATCCATGAAACTTGTTGTGAATGTGTTTGGTTACGGATCGTAATACAACACGTTTGAAGGACCAATAGTAACACATGAAGACAACGTTGCACACATAGCACAACTCAAGAAAGTATATATCAAAGGAGATATAACCAAGCATATTTTGCCAAAACTCTTATTCATATATAATTTACAAAAAAATGGTGAATAAGAAATTGGGGCAGACTTGTTCACTAAATTACTACCAATATCAACATTTAAGAATTTGATTCATAGGATTGGAATTTGACAACACAAAGAGCAGTTAACTAATAATCATCAGGGGGAAATACACTTGCATTCTTTTTTCCTTAGATATGGTCTTATCCTGATAGGTTTTCTTAGCAAGGTTGTAATGAGACTTCATCACCAAACGTATTGAAGTTAATCTATTGTTTCATAATCAAGAAGTGTTATGAATATAATTTATTATGGTTTTCAAACTTCTATAGTTATTATTTTCTATTAATTATATATTATAACATTGATTACCAAAAACCTATCTTAGACCTATATATATATATATATATATATATATATATATATATATATATATATGTAACTATGTTCGTACCCCGTGTGTTAAATGTGTTGAATAAATAAATATTATGCAGGATCGGGTTTTGTCACTTAACACTTGTTTTTCTCTCAAACTCACTTATAATAGTCACTCAAACAAGATGAAGCAATGTCTTTGACAAGAGTTGATAGTAATATAATAAGTAATCAAAGCAACAAGCAGAAATATTTTCAAGGCACTTGTATATATTACTTCTCAACTCAAGATTACAAGATACTTACAAGCTTACAACATGAGTTACAATGAGAAACTATATATACTAGATCCTACAGCCGGTTATACTTGATACCAGCTGGAAACCTAAGACTAAAGCATATACTACAATGCTATAGTTAAGGTATCTTAGATAAAGTATTATCTAAGATATGGTAGTCATGACATGTCCATGACTTACCTTTTGTCACCAACTAAAGATGGCAACTGTACTTAACATGAAAAGGTAAACAGTAGATTAAAGTATGGTCAACTACATGGCTTTAGAGAAAACGCCATGCAGTATATCAGAGATTTGCAGCGGACTGTCAGACAGACCATACTTATGTCTACTGGATAATAGAAGTGTCTTCCGAAGGTTAACTGGCTTCGGAAGAACAAGTTCTTCCGAAGCCACTTATACTTCGGAAGATGCTTCTATGCTTCCGAGGCTTTAAGGACTTCTTTATTCTTCGGAAGTTGACTTCAGATCTTTGTCTTCAAGTCTTGAACCTTCGGAAGTAGCTTCTTTGCCTTCGGAAGTTGGAGTTCTCCTTCGGAAGTGTATTTTACACTTAGACTTCGGAAGAACTCTTTCTTCCTTCGGAAGTCCCACACTTGGCTTCGGAAGTCCTTTGCATGTAGTACTCAAAATCTTCTAAGTGATATGGTTTTGGTTGCAACAGCCTCTTATGATCCAACAAACTCCCCCTAGGCTGATGCTACCAAAACTTCACTTATCTCTACTTCTCAAAGTTTTCAGCACCAGGGATAAAGATATTTGTCTGTCTCTCTGTTTTCCCGGAAGTGGTGCTGAGAAGCTTGTACAAGTCATTCGTGGATAGGAGATCCAGTCTATCACTTTGAATGACATGCACCCTTTGTTGTGACCCCCTGAAGAGAGTTAGTTGACGGGAGTTGTAGTCATACTCCCATCTAACTATGGACTCAAGTTCAGGACCTTCAACCATTTGAAGAAAGGTTTGCCTTTGGTTGCTGATCCTTTCCTTTCCTCCTCCTCTCTTCGTTTTGACTCCTCTTCGACCTTGCTTCTTGCAGTGAGCTCGGCCATGTGAAGGCTGCCTAAATGATTTCTGATGTGAGCAGCTACTTCGGAGTTTGAGGGGTTGGAGAATGGTTTCTCTGCTAACTCAGCAATATCGAATCTGCTTAAGTGTAGCAGAGATGAGGCATTCAGCCTGTTAATCTCACCATTCTCTCTCTCAACAACAAAGTTGTGAGAAGAGTCTTCGAACCTCCACTGGACTATCTTCTTTCTGGGTACAAGAGATTGTCTTGGTACCCTATCTCCTTTCTTTGTGTCCAGCAGAGTCACCAGCCTTCTCCTCAGCCTCTTTTCTTCCTCATTTAATGTATCTGAATTGAGGCCAAGAGTCTTGCGGCTTGGTCCAAAGTTCCTCTTGGTAGATCAAGAAACTCATCTCTTGTGAGGGAACTTGAGGATCCATCAACATAAGTCAGGTTGACTGTATCCTCCTCACAAGAGATGTCGCTCAGAGTAGTGCAGTTGATGAGCTTGGTTTTGATCTCCTTGAATTCCTCCATTGAGAGATGTTTAGAAGGCTGAGGGGATGGTTTGATTGGTTGTTGGGTAGGTTTAGGAGGTTGGGTTCTGGGTAAGGCTTTAGGTTGGATGATGGGTAGTTTAGGTGGTTGAGGTGAGGGAGTTGGTAGATGGGAAGGTGTAGGTTCAGGGGTGAAAGGTTCAGGTTCAGTTTTGATTGGGAAGGGAAAGGGTATTGGTTCAGGTTGATGTTGGGTTTGGATATTTGGCTGAGAGGTGGCTTTGAAGGTCATCCCCTGTCCCCTTCTATACATCTCCTTTCTTCTCCCTGCACGAATGTCAGCCTTGATGTCACTGACATGTCGTTGCAGAGTCTTTTCAGACATTGGACCCACTTGCCTGCCAGAGAAGCCGTGAGCTTTAAGATAGTTCTTCATCCAAGCTTTGTCACCTATCTTCTTGGCGGCAGACAGTCCAGCCTCTTCTTCCTTCTTCTTCTTTACTACCAGCTTCTCCCTTGCAGCTCTCTTTCTCTCCTTCTCCATTTGATCTTGCTCTTTGTTAAAGAGCCACAAGATCGTGTCACTGTTGTGTGGAGATAACTCATCTTGAGAGAATCCTCTGGAGAGTAGGAAAGTGATCCTTTCTCTCCTGAGCTGCAGATCAGCTTCTCTTTCTTTTCTCAGCCTTTCTTCTTCCAAGGCCAACCTTGCAGCTTCTTCTTTTTGCTGTTTTTGCAGCAAGGTTGCCTTTTCTAGCTCTATCAGCTCCTCTAATGGTAGCAGGAGTACATCTTCCGAGGCAGCCCCTAGACTGACAAGTCTATCAATTACCTCCACCCTTCTTCTATTGTTGATTGCCTCTTGGTTGGCTGCAGCTGCTTTTGAACTTGCAGCTAACAGTTTCCCAGTTGGCAGTCTTCCTTTCCTTTTAAGTTTCTCCAGCCTTTCTTCTTCCAGAAGCTCTTCCGAAGTCATCTTCCTTTTACCTTTAATGTCTTCGGAAGTGCTAGACTTTGGTGGTTCTTGGGTAGAAGACTCAGGTTGGATGGTGGAGGTAGGAGCTGAGGTCAATGCAGATGTAATGGCTAGTGGTTGGCTGAGAAAATCCTCCCTATTAACCTCAGATGCAAGTTCCAGAATTGCATCTGTGACTATTAGATCATCGGAAAGAGAGAACAGTCCTTCCGCAGCAGCAATTTCAGCTTCGGAAGTTTGAGTTGGTTCTTCCGAGGCTTCAAATTGTGCTTCGGAAGCCTGTGAAAACACACCTTCTGTCCCAACTATTTCAGTTGCTGGGCCATCAGTCCTAGTTTCCCCTTCGAAATCAATCTCAGGTTCCACTTGGGCCTTAGGTTGACCAACTTCCTCAACAGTGGTAGGAGGTGCATTCAACCTCTGAAGCTCTTGAGCTCCAAAGTATATCACAGACATATCCGGACTGGGTTGATCAATGAGGGACTCTAAAAGGAACTTGTTGAAGATCCTATTTAGATCCTGAAGCATCCTTTGATCCACTTGAATCACAACTGGAGGAGGCTCAGGGAAGATGGCGGTTTTTTTGAGCTCAAAGAAGTGAGAGCTTGACTGATGGAATCCTGTCTTTGACTTAGTTCCTCAACATTCTCCCCCTTTTTGGTAGCATCATCTTGAGAGGTAGATGAGCTAGAGGAAGAGGTCAAGGAGACTTGAATGGGTACATGCCTAACAGATCTCTCAATCTGTTTCTCAGCTAGTTTTACCTTGAGACTTTCAATCTCAAGTTGCTGAGTGGCAGACCTATCCTCTAAAGTCTTAACCTTTGATTCAAGGTTTGAGACTTTAGAAAGTAGGTCTCTTATTGTGAGTTGCAGTCTTCCCTCATCTTCTTTGGAAGAATCACGGGGAGATGAGGTAACATACCTAGTATGTTCATCCTCACCACCAGATGTGGTTTCTTGGCACCCTGGTTTCCCTTGCACAATGATGTCTCTTTCAGAGGCATCATAGGGCATGGTTGCCGTAGATTCAGTCTGACTATTGTTACCACTGTCCTGAGGATCCAATGAGGCTCCTTCAGTAGTGGCAGCTGAATCTACATGAGTCCCCTCCACATCAGTGGGACTCACCTCAGTAGGGCTTTGCTGGTGTGGGCTAGAGACAAGAGGTTTCTCTAGGCTCTGTTGATCCTTAATGGGGTGTTGTGGATCAACTTCATTGCCTTGGAGAGACATAGTCTCTTCACCAGCTCCGGTCAATAGGTCAGTAAAAGAGAAGGAATGAAGACCTAAAGACCCGGGACTTTGATCAATGTCAAAAGGCATTGAGCTGTCCCTTGGTGGCTGCTCAGGGGAGTATAGAGACTCACCCTGAGGGCTATCAGCTGGGGTTATGGGCTCATGGGTCTGAGACTGAGGAGACTCAAGACCCATATTGAGGTCAATAGTGAAGGATTGGGGGACCTCTGGCTGAGTGGGAGCCCCTTGTTCCACTCTAGCCTTTTTGGTTTGAAGAGGAGGGGCTTGTTCAATCAGAGTAGATTGAACAAGGGTTCGTTTGGTTCGTCTCTGATAGGTGACTTTTATTGGTGGAGAAGGTAGATTTGGAATGGTGAGGGTAGTTGCTGGTGTGGGTTCATCACCTGTGGGGATAACAGGGATGTCACCAGGAGCCATTGGCTCAATCATACCTGGAAGTAGTGCGGTATCCCTTCCAGTGTAGTTGGTAGACACTCTCTTCAGTACTTTGAAGATAGTCGGCCTCATTTGAGGAGCAGATAGAGCAGCTGAACAGACAAGCTTACTCTGATCTAGCTCGCAGTTGATTATGTGCTGTAGAAATCTGGGATACATAAAGAATGTGTCCCTTTGCAGATTTCCCATGAGGTTAGTCAGCACAAACCTGGAGTAGTTGAAGCGCAAGCCTTGTACCAACCCATGAACTAGGCACCCGAGTTCATAGGGAATTTGATCCCATCCCCCTGATTTGTTAGATAAGCAGTGGAGAACCACATGTAGCAGGAACTTCCACTTGTAGGAGAAGTTGAATTTGTAGACTGTAGACCTGCTTACATCTCCACCGTATCCCATTTGGAGATAAGAGTTATCTAACTCAGACTTGGGGAATTCCGTCGGTGCGCCTTCATCATGGAGCTCAAGATGCTCCCTGATGATTTGTTCAGTAACGACCAACTCTTGGCCACATACACTTGACCTGATAGCACGAACCCCATTTAGGGTTTCAACCCGACTATTTGCCCAGAATTCGGACATTTGGTTGGTGTAAATGGTAGGGTTTACAGTCAGTGCTGTGTAATATGAAGATTGGGCTAAGAAAGAGATAATATCAGAGAAGTCGGCATCCCTTGAGGAGTCAAGGAGTGCGACTTGGTTGTGCTGAGGGTTTAGAGCCATTTGGAAAGGTAGCAGAGGAAAAGTTCTTGAGAGAGAGGGTAAATTGGTGAAGAAGAAAGCTTTTAGGGCAGTGAATTTGGTAAAAAGAGTGTAAGTGATTAACCGGAAGTATTTAAATGGGTGAAATGGCGGTTTAAAGGGTGGTTTGGATAAGATGTGTGGGTAAGATGATGTGACAAGGGCGGTAAGGTTAAGCCATTTAAATAATCCGACATCATTAACAAAATCTTTACTTTTTACAGAGTGGGGCCCAAAAGATTTCCGTTACACAGTAAAATCCTTCTTCCGAGTATAAGGTATTTCCGAAGGTAAAGTTCTTCCGAAGGCAAATGTATTTCCGAAGGTAAATAAATTGCTTCCGAAGATACATGTTGCTTTCAAGTGGAAAGTATTAAGTGCTTCGGAAGTAGATCTGAGATTACCTCAATCGCTTCTTCCGAGACTTAGTATACTTCCGAGAAGAAAATTATCCTATGAGAAATTTGCTTCGGAAGTTATGCTAGATATCTTCCGAAGGCAAGTTTCTCTTCGGAAGAACTTATACTTAGTTAAATAAGAAAGGATCTTTTGTAACAGGGCTTAGATTGTATTGACATAAGACTTTACATATTGAAAAGGTTTTCAAATGAGATTGACTAGTCAATGTTTATCATCCCAATAGCTGTAATAAGATACTTAAATCTTTGTTCATCAAATGCTTTGGTGAACAGATCAGCATATTGTTCATTTGAATTGACTTTGACTAGTTTGATAAGATTTTTCTCATGAATATCTCTAATGAAATGATACCTGATGTCAATATGCTTTGTCTTTGAGTGCTTTACTGGATTTTCTGTGATGGATATAGCACTGTTGTTGTCAATGTGGATAGGAGTGCTCATGAAGTTGAATCCATAGTCAATCATCTGGTTTTGAATCCACAGCAGCTGAGCACAGCAACTTGCAGCAGCAATGTATTCAGCTTCAGCAGTTGATGTAGAGACACAGGATTGCTTTTTGCATTGCCATGAGATGATCCTTCCACCAAGAAATTGACATCCTCCTGATGTTGATTTCTTGTTGATGTTGCAGCCACCATAATCACTGTCAGAGTATCCATAGAGATTAAAATCACTATTTCTTGGATACCAGAGACCTAACTTAGGTGCTCCTTTGAGGTATCTGAGGATTCTCTTGACAGCAATTAGGTGAGACACCTTTGGAGCAGCCTGATATCTTGCACAAATGCAAGTTGCAAACATGATATCAGGTCTACTTGCTGTAAGATACATCAGAGAACCAATGATTGCTCTATACTGATGTTGATCAGTATCCTCCCCCTCAGAGTCAGGGCATAAATCATGGTTTCTGGGTATGGGTGTCTTTGCTGCTTTACAATCCTTCATATCAAATCTCTCTAAGATGTCATTGACATACTTAGATTGATTGATGAAAAACCCTTCCTTCAGTTGCTTTACCTGAATTCCAAGGAAAAAGTCCATTTTTCCCATAGAACTCATTTCGAACTTCTTCTTCATAATGCTCTCAAAGTCTTTGCACATTTGGTCATTTGAAGAACCAAATATGATGTCATCGACATAGACTTGAACTAGCAAAATGTCTTTCCCAGACTTTCTGATAAAGAGAGTCTTGTCAATGGTTCCTCTAGTGTAGCCGTTCTTCAGAAGAAATTGAGACAATGTCTCATACCACAGCCTAGGTGCTTGGTGCAGCCCATATAGAGCTTTATCCAATTTGCACACATAGTTTGGATGCTGTGGGTCTTCAAATCCTGGAGGCTGGCATACATAGACTTCCCTATCTATATCCCCATATAGAAAGGCACACTTGACATCAAGCTGGTAGACAGTGAAATTCTTGGATGCAGCATAAGCAAGGAAGATCCTAACTGCCTCAAGTCTTGCAACAGGTGCAAAGACATCAGTATAATCAATTCCTTCCTCTTGAGTGTATCCTTGAACCACTAGTCTTGCCTTGTTCTTGATAATCAAGCCTCTGTCATCTCTTTTATTTCTGAAAACCCACTTGGTGCCTATAGGTACTTGACCAGATGGTAGCGGACATAGGTTCCAAACCTTCTGTCTTTTGAATTGAAGCAGCTCCTCTTGCATTGATTCAACCCAGCTACTATCCTTTAAGGCATCTTCCACCTTCTTGGGTTCCATTTGGGATAAGAAGCATGAGTACAGGCAGACATTCCCATTGTGAGTTTGTCCCCTTGTTCTCACACCCTCAGAGACTTCCCCTATGATGTTTTCAGCTGGATGAGTATTGTGAATTCTAAGTCTTGGAATCACCTCCAGCTGCAAAGATAGGTCCAAGTTGGACATATTTTGCTCTGGAGCTTGAATACTTGGTCCAGCTGCTGTTTCAATCTCATTCAATGAGGACTGATTGAATGAAAGAGAAACATCATCATTTCTTTGCTGTGAAGCATCATTAACAGTTGCCTGTTCCTTCAAAATGCTGCTTCCATCAGCTTGGTGTTGTGTAGGATCACCTGAGGAGACTTGAAGATCATCAGGTGAATCCCTTGTTGAAGTTCCACTATTTCTTGAAATGGTTATACTGTCAGATCTTTCAATAGTGGGAACTTGATTTGTTGTTGTTCTTGGAGAACTTGGAGCAGGTCTGGGAAGCTCAAACAGTTGATCTTCATCAGAATTGCCTTGAGCACCTGTTCCAGCTGAAACATTCTCACAAGATGGTTTAGAATAGTTTGGAAACAATTCTAAATCAAAAATATGATCAGGGCCATTCCCCCTAACACAAGGAGTGTGCTCATTAACTACAATGTTGGAGGATTCCTCAAATTGTTGGTTTTTAATGTTATAAACCCTGTAAGCTTTAGAGTGGGAGGAATATCCAACAAAGATGGCATCATCTGACTTTTCAGCAAATTTTGCTAAATTGTCTTTTGTGTTAAGTATGGTACACCTGCTGCCAAAGGACCTTAGAAAGCCAATGAACGGTGGCCTCTTGTTCCATAGCTCATAAGGGGTCTTTCCATGTGGCTTTACTACAAGAACTCTGTTCTGCACATAGCATGCAGTGCTGACTGCCTCTGCCCAGAATGTTAGAGGCAGCTTTGAATCAGCTAACATAGTCCGAGCAGCCTCAATAAGTGTCCTATTTCTCCTCTCAGCAACACCATTTTGTTGAGGAGTTCTAGGAGCACTGTATTGTCTGGCAATCCCTTTTGAGTTACAGAATGAGTCAAGAACAAAGTTCTTAAACTCAGTCCCTTGATCACTTCTGATTATTTTAACCTTGTGATCAACTTGATTTTCTATTTTAAGAATAAAAGATTTTAAAGTTTCAGCAGTTTCATCTTTAGTTCTTAAAAAGAATACCCATGTAAATCTAGTAAAATCATCAACTATCACAAGGCAATATGATTTCCTTCCAATGCTCATTATACTTGTGGGACCAAATAGATCCATGTGCAATAAGTGTAATGGAGTAGTGATAGAGTTAACAACTTTGGATTTATGAGAAGACCTGTGTTGTTTCCCTTTCAGGCAAGCAACACAGTTATCTTTGCAGAAAAATTCCTTTTTAGGCAAACCATGTACCAAGTTATTTTTAGCCAATTTATTCATTGTCTTAAAATTGACATGACACATTCGTTTATGCCACAGTGTTGACTCATCACTATCAGCTTTGGAAAGAAAGCATGATACTTCTCTCCCATTGGGGAAGCATTGTTCATATCAAGCTTGTACATATCCCCTCTCCTGGGAGATCTAAGAAGCACCAATTCCTGAGGAATTGTCATCCCAGGTTTGAGGATGATGCACTCATGTTCTGTGAAAAGCATTTGATGCTTTTGATCACAAACTGAGAAACACTTAACAGGTTGTGTTCAAGCTGTTTGACAAAATTAACTTTGTCAACTTTTAGTTTTCCATTGGATATACTTCCTCTGCCAGAAATATATCCTCCGGCCTCACCTCCAAACTGGAGCAACCTCCATCATAATGTTGAAATTGTTGAAGGAGAGATCTGTTCCCTTCATGTGCCTGGAGCATCCACTATCTACTAATCCCAATGTTGTTTTCTTGTCATATGGATGTCCCTGCACATAAGGTGAGATAATTAGTTTTGATTGGAAACCCAAGCCTTTTGGTCTGGGTTCTTTCCAATAAAGTGACATGATTGAACCAAAAGTTTATGCATGGGGGTTCAAGGATGTCTTTGAAGAAGAGGTTTGGGCTACAGCATCTTCCTTGATCTTCCATTCCATCCCTTGGTTGATCATAGAAGATGAGCTTGATGAAGCTTTTGCAGCTTGGCATTCTTCCGAAGCTTCTTTCTTTTCGGAAGAGACCTTCACCACCTTTTCTTCCGAAGCAGTCTTCTTCTGGGATGGTTTCAAGGGAACTCTTTTGTGAGTCTTTGCAGCTTTTACTTCCGAAGCCTTTTTCCTCTCGGAAGAAGAGTTTTCTTCCGAGACAAGCCTTGCTTCGGAAACAAGCTTTCCCTTTTTCAACACTTGAACCATCTGATATGGTCCAAATGTGAAACCTTCCCTGACTCCTTCTCTTTTAACATTATTTGCATAATGTGTGCTAGCAGGATTGTAATAACAATCTTTAGCCATGTGATTTTGCAAACCACACATTATGCATGCAATGTTAATTTTCTGGGAATTGGAGGGTTGCTGTTTCTTGTTCTTTTTCTCCTCATCAGCAACCTTTCCCTTTAACTTCTGATCCTTTGGTAGGACAGGAGTACTGGTATTATACTCCTTTCCTGAATCAGAAGGTCCAACCACCTGGAATCCTGCTGATATGAATACACCCTTTTGCTTTGGGTCTATCTTCAGCTTGGATTCAGCCACCTTCTTGGCAGTTTTTCTGGCTGCTTTAGCCCTGCTTCTTCTGGCTTTGGTGGTCAGGGATTGATCATCATTGGTCTGGGAGGGCTCAATTACCTGTTCCTTCCCTGTGATGGTCATGGTCTCCACAGTTGCATCACTCTTTGACTCTTTACAAGGTGGGTCAACAGATGGAACCTCTTGCTCTTCAGTACCACATCTTGGTTGTCTTACAGACTCATAAGAGTGTGGTGGAGCAATTTCATTGGTTCCCAACCCACTTTTGTTTTGATAACAAAGTTTGGAGTGAGAGGATGATGCAAGTATGGCTTGGAAGTTTTGCTCAGCAATAGCATACTTCCTGGCTTGAGCCTCAGCTGTGACAAGCTGGGCTTGAGCCTCAGTCAATTTGGATATTAAATCCTTGATTTGAGTCTTGTAGTTGGTGTGTTCATGTTTTAAAAGAGATACAGTTTTCTCTAACTCCTCAATTTTCTTTTGGTAGTCAGATTCAGCTCTTTTAAAATCAGATTTTAGCACATTTAAAGACTCAATATCGGATTTAATTTCCATATTGTAGTCCTGGTACAACTTAACCTTAGCAATGCAAGCAGGGGTACAGAGATGTTCATATACCTTATTTTCATCTGTTCCTGCCATGAGTGCTTGAGCAGGAGTCACATCTTGAACCATAAAGCTCCAGTCAACTTCTTGAGCCATAGCTGCAGTTTCAGTTGACTTCCCATTGGGCTTTGGTGTAGAAGGATGTGTGGAGGCCTGTGAGGTTCCCGGGTTGGACTTGGGAGCCTTGCATTCCCTTGCAAAGTGGCCAAGCTGGTTACAGTTGTAACACTTAGCCTTGCTTTTGTCAAACCCAAACTTGCTAGTGATTGGGTTTTGAGGGAATTGCCTTCCAGTTCTCTTAAAGAACTTCTTCGCTCTGTAGGTAAGGAGAGCCATTTGCTGGACAATGTCCACATACTCTATGTCATCTGGACTAAAGCACTCAAGATCATCAAAGCAGAACTGATGATCATTGGAGTGTCCACTCCCTGAAACAAACGCACAGCCCTCCTGAAAGGAGTTTTGCTGAGTTTGATGAGACCTTGGAGTCTCAGGGAATGTGATGTAAGGCCCAGATGAACAAGATGGCTGCTGGGTGTATGACAGGTACTGCTGAGACTGTGGGATACCTGAGCCTTCAGCAACCATTAAAGCGTTGCTAGCAGGAAGACTCAAGGGTCTGCTTGCTTGGTGACCCTTCTTGCTTTCCATTTCCAAACGGTATCCATCTAGGATCCCATAGAGTTCGGTCATGGTGAGAGTGTTTAAATTCTCTGTTCTCTTAATGGAGACACAGTAGAAGTCCACTCATTGGGTAGAGCACTCATGAACTTTCTGGTAAGGTCTCTTAGTTCTTGAGTGATTCCCACAGATTGGAGGGAGGAGATAAGATCCATATACCTGAAGTATTGCTGGCTAAAAGTTTCTCCAGCAACATAGGTGAAGTTCTCGAACTGCTGCTTCAGTGAGTCCTTCTTTGAATCATTAGAGCTCGAGTACATCTGAGCAAGTGCATCAAAGAGTTCTTTGGCTGACTTGCAATGCTCAAACCCCACCATGATGGAGTTTGGGATTGCAGTCATGAGAACAGTCATAGCATTGCTGTCAATGTCGAGCCTCTTCCTATCTTCATCAGAGTAGTCTTCGACATCCTTCTCGATCATGGCACCGTTTCCACCAGCAACTTTTGGCTTGTACGGGCCATTCACGATGGACTGCCACATCTTGCTATCCTGGTATCTGATGAAGCCTTCCATTCTTCTGCTCCAAGACCTGAAGTTTTCAGGATCGATGATAGGAGCTTGGTCATCGTTCCCATTTCAACTTCAGATTTGTTGAGGGCCATTTTTGAGTGAGGTATAAGGAGGAGTGAAAAACTTGGTTGATTAGGATGGTAAGATCTCACAATCAAGAGCCTAAAAAGCTCTGATACCAATTGCAGGATCGGGTTTTGTCACTTAACACTTGTTTTTCTCTCAAACTCACTTATAATAGTCACTCAAACAAGATGAAGCAATGTCTTTGACAAGAGTTGATAGTAATATAATAAGTAATCAAAGCAACAAGCAGAAATATTTTCAAGGAACTTGTATATATTACTTCTCAACTCAAGATTACAAGACACTTACAAGCATACAACAAGAGTTACAATGAGAAACTATATATACTAGATCCTACAGCCGGTTATACTTGATACCAGCTGGAAACCTAAGACTAAAGCATATACTACAATGCTATAGTTAAGGTATCTTAGATAAAGTATTATCTAAGATATGGTAGTCATGACATGTCCATGACTTACCTTTTGTCACCAACTAAAGATGGCAACTGTACTTAACATGAAAAGGTAATCAGTAGATTAAAGTATGGTCAACTACATGGCTTTTGAGAAAACGCCATGCAGTATCTCAGAGATTTGCAGCGGACTGTCAGACAGACCATACTTATGTCTACTGGATAATAGAAGTGTCTTCCGAAGGTTAACTGGCTTCGGAAGAACAAGTTCTTCCGAAGCCACTTATACTTCGGAAGATGCTTCTATGCTTCCGAGGCTTTAAGGACTTCTTTATTCTTCGGAAGTTGACTTCAGAACTTTGTCTTCAAGTCTTGAACCTTCGGAAGTAGCTTCTTTACTTTCGGAAGTTGGAGTTCTCCTTCGGAAGTGTATTTTACACTTAGACTTCGGAAGAACTCTTTCTTCCTTCGGAAGTCCCACACTTGGCTTCGGAAGTCCTTTGCATGTAGTACTCAAAATCTTCTAAGTGATATTGTTTTGGTTGCAACAGCCTCTTATGATCCAACAAAAACCCCTTTTATTAGAATCATTAATCCTTTTAATAACCTTTTATTAGTCACATAATGATTAGGAACCATAAATTTTCAGCTTGTTTTGTTTGTTCATAAGTTTGTAAGCACATCCAAATATCAAACAACCATCATATAACAAACAACCAAACAAGCATAATCAAACAATCACAATTGCATAACCATAGCCACTATGTTGACAACACTTGTTTGTCATCACAAGGGTTGTCATTTGGTCTTTCCTAAGGGTTAATCACAACACAAAAGATAGAATCTCCAAAGACCCCCACTTGAAGTTGCATCCAAATGCTTCAAGTCCTTCTCTTTGTGTCTTCCCTTTATGCTTCCATCTTGTGCATCTTCTTTTACAAAATTTATATCCTAATACTAATTTTCTAATAAAAGAAAATACATTTAATCTATTTATTACATCACCATAGAATGAATAAATAAATTACATCCAAATACAAGCACAAAAGAATAATATTACAACCCATTATGAATGAAATCAACCAAAACAAACATTCATCCAAAACCAAACCAACACAAGGTCAAGGCTAGGCTATGCACCAATATGAAACAACATATACAACATTCAAGAACCAAAATAAATCCCCATTTGATCCTAAATTTTCAGCCAACATAAACCAAGAATTTAAGGTTTTTGTCCAAACAAAATACAATCAACCATTTGATATCTTTCTTTCAAGGTTTAATCATAAGCATGTAAGATATAACCTTGAAAGATTGGGGATTTATCATAACATCACAAAACAGCCCCTTTAAGGTTGTTAAAGTCCTATAAAACCAATTTTACAAGGACAAAAAAAGCTATTCATCCACATATCCGGCTCTAGATGCCAATGTTGGGTTTGTTGGACCATTATCAAAGTTGTTTAACCATTTAAACATGAAAAACGCAGCGGAATCAAACCTTAATATAATGTTTTGTAAACGGAAAATTAAGGCTTATTACATAACAACAACAAACCCAAGAACATAGGATCAAATATATGTGAATGGACTAGCTATCAAGAAGAAATAACAACCAAACATTACCCATAATGCTACCTTTGTAGAGCTGCTGAAAAACGTGAAATAGATGAAGAGAATGAGGCTCTTGAACGACCAAAACACCAAGGAGAGGTGTCCTCAAGCTTCCATACCCACAAGCATCAAGCAAAGACCCTTTTGTTAGGATTTGAACACCAAAACCAAACCAAGAACGCTGCTGAAAACTGATTTTTCAGCTTGTTCTTCTTCAAGAATGGAGAGAAAATGTCTTGTTCTTGGTCCTTTGCATGTATGAGAGAGAGATAGATTGAGTGTGTAACTCACCAAGAGTGTCTAGTTTCAATAGATGAAATAAAACAACCCCATAAAAAGGGGGCGGACGAATGGCCCTTCAAAATTGAGTTTCCCCCCCAACTTTAATCACCCATTTTAATTGAATTAAGCCACTAATTGAGTTATATAATTAACCTTTTAATTGTATAACTCATACACTCTATATTATTATTTGATGTTATTTAACTAACTTAAATAACATTACAAATAATAATCATGAACAAAATATCCTTATAAGTTGTTCTATCTCATATACAATTTATTTAGAAAACCCATTTTTTAAATTGGTGTAATTATTTAATTGCATGATCCTATTTTCAATTAAATATTAATTGGTGTTTGCTAAGCTTGTTATTGGGTATGACCCGACTTGGATCATAACGTATTAACCACATCAATGTTCTATGTGTCTTGGGTATAAAGAATCCAACATTGTCGGCACGCCGCCGCCGGCAAACCAACACCACCGCCGCACCTCTCTCTCTATACACATATATCATGTCCCCTAGATCTGAGTAATCCACCATTACCGTTACCCTTCTCCGTCTCCACATCCATCAGCCAACACATCTCTGCCACCACCATTCTTTACTGTCACCGACTCTGACGGCACACACCACCACCACCACTGTTGATGCTACCTCTCTCATGAGTTTCCATCGCTGCCGCCATCGTTCTTCACCGCCACCGCCACTGTAATCTCTCCCCCCCGGTGCGATGGTGGTCATCAGTGGTTCAGATAGTGGTTAGGATGGTATGATGATGGTGGTGATTAGATACGGCTTTATTGGTGTTAGTTTTGCAGATCTGAGTGATGACTATGGTAGTTGGATGGTGAATAGTGGTGACGGGTCAGGCGGTCGGCATTGCCTATGATGGTTAGTGATGGTGAAATGAGATGATGGGTCAGGTTGTGGTTTCGACAGCGTATGACGGTGGGTGGCGGTGTTGTGATGGCCGATGACCAGCATATGACGGTGGCCGGCGGTGTTGTGATGGTCGATGATTGATGATGATGGTGTTAGAGGATGATGATGATAATGAAAATTATTAATAAATATTTACAGGGATAGAATGATCATTTTAAAATATGAACAAATAACTCTAAAGTTTTAAAATTTACATAGCAAGCCCTTAAAGTGAAAAAAACCAAAATGCTCTTAAAAAAAGTTAACATAATTAGCGGCAGGGACCAAAAGAGTTAATAAACGAAATGTTAGGGGTTGATATGTCAAAAAATTTATTTTTGGGCTGATAGGGTTAAATGGCTCTAACCCTAGGGGCCAAAATAGTAATTATACTAAAACATTATGTCGGTGACTATAGTGCCACCGTACATGTGTTGTTGCTGTTGTTACAAGCTTTTAATGCAGGGACATATGAGGTCTTTTCATGCTACATAGTATTTATTCTTTTTCTTATGTAAAACATTTTTTTCTCATCAATTTCTCTCACCTCTCACCATTAAACTTCCATGAAGCTTTTATTTTTCTTGAAACGATGAAGAAATTTGACTTAATTCAAACTCGCTTCATATACCCCCAATGTTACAACACCCGCGCTCAATGATTTCACTAGCTTCAAAGCTTCTTAGTGGCACCGAAGTTCTCATCAAGCAGATTATACAACTGAAGCTTAAAATTAACTCCTTAAACTCATTTTCATCGATCCAAAAGTTTGATACGTTTAGTTCTTCGATTGGAGTTAGGATCGGTTCAAATTCAAAGTTTAGATCTAGAACCTTTGCAAAATTACGAATCTAAATAGGACGAGAAATAAGAAACAAGTACAAGACCCTTATCTTTTTTTATTCTTTGTGTCGGGGTGGTTATTTTTATTTAAGACGATAGTTTATCACAAACAGTCCATAATGTTTTATGAAGAGTTGAAATAGACCCTGAGACTTGAAGCATATGCAACCATAGAAGTCTCCAAGCACTAGCATTCTCTTTTCCCTTTGAAAAATATTATTTGTTGGCTACTGCCAAAATACACAGACATGTCTGGACATTTTACACTCTCTTCAAAGTTCGTGGCCTGTGTCCATCACCCCAACTTTAATTTCTTTCAAGGAATATATAATTGTAGAAGCTCTTAGGATCATAACTGACACATACCAAAAAAAAAAAATAATAATAATAAATTTTTACGGCGTCTGGAAATACCCCCAATACCCGGGTGAGTCTCGTCCATACTGATTTTAACGCTCCAGGTCTTACTCACCCAAGAACACCATCAAGGAGGAAACCCGCCATTGTGGGAAAACCCTCTAGATTTTGAACTTGAGACCTACAAAATCCCAAGCTATAACTATCACCCTCATACCATTGGACCAGAAGTCGAATGTTAAAAAAAAAAAAACTATATGTTGCAATTCAATATAATTGAACATAGAAATATCATGTGTATATCTTGTGTTTAATTGTTGGATTAATCTTGTCATAGTCCAAAAATTAGAGTGGTTAATTAGTAAATATTTGTTACTTGTTTTATATAATGGGTCATAATAATCAGATTTATTGTTTTATTTAATTGAATTCATATTAAACTAAGTTAATTTATTTGTTTATTCGATTATTTGATATTTTTTAATTGAGTTAGGATTAGTAGAAGTTTAGTATAAATAGAAGGTTAAAATGTTTTTTCTATTTTTATGGTTTGATCAATATAATAAAGAAGGACGTTGTTAAGAGTTTCCCATATAATAACAATGTTCATTCGAATGCTTGTTATCAATCCGGGCCAACAACTTATATCAGATGTAAATGATTTTGAGAGTTTGCAACTTTGTTTTGTTTTTTTTTTTCTCAAGAAAGGAAAGTAGCCTTGACCCTTTGGTTGCAGGGTCGAAAGTCAAAGTAAAGAAATTTAGTGTTGGCAATTCTTGAGATGATGTCTTGAAACTGGGCGTTGACTTCAAGAAGCAGAGAATATCAAGACATGAAAGCATTAAGTTGAAGACGTACTACAAATGGAATTTTTGAGTAAAAAATTAGTGTGCTTCAAGCCATTCACGAACAAACCGAGTTTGGGTGTGTGTTTTTTAGTGTTACTTTAGCTTTTTATTCATACTGAACGTTTGGCTTATTCTATAAATCTTTGTTTCACGGTAGGTTCATGTGTTATTTTAAGTGGATGTGAAGAGATAACGCTAAAGCTCTAGGATTTGATACGAGGAAATTAGTTATCTTTTAATATATGAATAATATGTAATTTAACATTAGGGTCATGAAACATAACATATAACTTATTACAACGGATCATATAACACATTAAAATGTTTGTATAGTTGGTGTAGTTGGACTTACACCTTCCAGTGTTGAGTTTTACAATGACCTTTGTTTTTCCAACTTCCATATGGGAATTGGGATTCACTAAGTTTTGACTACACCACTACCCTTCTCCCACTAAAATTGTGTCTTACACACTAGAATGATCCGCTCCATCTTACGTATATTGTTGTCATGCGTAGATTAAATAACATATATCTAATTTGCATAAACGTAAGGTTGTTTACATCAGATCGCGACAAGATTAGACCCTCGTCCCTTAACATTCACATATGTATGTTCTATAAATAATGATAATAGGTTAATATTTGTTTTAATTTCAAGATAGAAGACAAAAAGTTGCATTTCAATCATTTTCTTATAACTTGCCATATGGAATGCCACCCCTCTCAAGCATCAGGATCTGTCCATGTGCGCAATAGTATGGCGTTCTTAGTTTAGTTCGGTCGATAAGGGCGGACCTAAGTGGTCACCATGGGGTCCGCCCGCAACCTTATGAAAATTTATATTATACGATATACTCCCAATCGAACTCAAAACATTTCGACACCAAAGCCCCATGTAATGTTGACAGCGATAGGGATGAGCTCTGTACTGTACCTGTACCGAACCGGTACCGATACCGAAAGTACCCGGTCCTGAATTTTATAAATAACGAGTATCGTTACCGATACCGATTTTGGTATATGGGTACCGGTACGGTACCGGTATTTCGGTACCCAATACCTCTTTGGTATCCGTTACATCCACAACATTATTTTTTAGTCTTGATGCATGGTTCATGTTTGGTTATGGTACCCAGTATCTGTTTTTGTACACGTTACCTTGTACATGTTTGGTACCCGATACCTTTAAAAGTTTATAATAACTAAACAAAAATTAAAAAAAAATGCATTCACGTGTCTAACAAAAATAGTACATAGACTTCACCATATATTCTAAATATCAACAATTTCACACATGCTTACCACTCATCGGTTGTGAAGCAACACTGTCCCAAAAAAATAGTAATTTTTTTCTTTATGGTGATGAGTTTCACCCCAAATTAATAACACCAATAAAATCAATACCAATACCAAAAGTTTCAAAATATAAAAGAAAGTTAATATTCGATTTGGTCACTATGTTGTCACTCCTTTTTAAAATAGACTATTTGTATTCATGTAATATATGGTACCATACGAGACTTTTGAATAAAGTACCGGTACCGACTAGTACCGATCCTGAAATATAAGAAAATCAAGTACCGGTACCTTATACATATTTTCGGTACCAGCTGGCACCGGTACGGTACGGTGAGTACCAAATGCTCATCCCAGACAGCGACCCTAAAGAGTTTTTAAATCAATAAAATTTTTACACCGACCCCCTAAGAACTTTTACCATACAAACCTATTAAAAGCTAATCAACACATATTTTAAAAGAAAAAAAGAATGATTCACCGACCGCTAACATCAAAATCAATACAATCGGTAGAACAATAACTTAATAAAGACACACACCGAGCAGAACGAAGAGCAGAAGTTGAATGGAACCAAAATACCAGATGATCTTCAAAGGAAGAATGCAGATGTCACCTGAAGGAGAAAGTGAAAAACAGGGATAAAATGATGGAAAAATAATCTCCTTTATGATGAGATGTAGCAAAAAGAGTGACGACCAGCAAAAACCACAAGCAATTTAACTATTCATTTTATCGTGGATTAATAATAAGTTAATAACGTAAATGTCTTTTAAACCAATTAACTACTTAAATAGTTTTGCTACATTAATTCTAATAAATCCAATTGCCCATATATTTAATAACTATTTTTTTACTTGAGTATCCTAGCCATTAAACGATCAACCTAATAATTAATAGATAATTCATTTACAATTTTTAATAGTACAATATAGCAACAATTGAAGGGACTCTTTCGATCACATATCTGATTCTAAAAGTTCGATCGTTGTTGTCGTCCTATTCTCCCAATCACCCAGTTTTTGTTGGGACCTCGCTGTCAAGCCGCATACACTAGTCACCCATCTGTCCACGGTTACACCCTCTCTTAAGCCCGACTCTAGGCAATCACAAATCCTTAATTTAGCTATTTTTTTAATAATTGGCATATTTTTATTATGTGTTTGAAATTTAATTTTGTTTAATCTTTTTATTATGTGAACTAATTGACCCACTCGAACCAAAACCAAGCGTCAAAATTAACATAATGTACAACTAAACACAAAAAAATTCAAACTCGTTTGAAAATTTCATGGGTCAACAACTTAAAGTTAATAGATTATAAAAAGTTAAAAATGGTAAAATTACGTGGCGTATCTTCTGTTGTTGAATCTTTTTCATTTTAATTTGGTTTCTCCGATTAAAATTAAAAATCTGCTACAATAAAACTAAACATCTTAAGCATGCATAAAAATAGATTCAAACAAACTACATAATAAAAACATGTGTTTTTTTAATCTTTAAATGGACACCCCATCTAATATACTTTTGTTAAAACAATTTTACCAGTAATAAAAGTTCTTTTTCACATGTGAACTGAGATGAGAACCACACACTTTGTTGGTTACTACGGTCTTGATAAACCGTCAATGCCTCATATGGGCTTGAAAGATTCATGAAAACTTCCAATATCATCTTGACGATTCAAAGTCTCTTCCGTAGCAATTGAAGTGTGTAAAGATATTAAAGCTGATTGTTTTGCATAACATGGAAAGAACAAGTGGTTGATGAAATCGGTTGGAGTAGTTCATAACACTAAATTATTCCGAAAAATGTGAACCCATAAGATTAAGCACTTTGAGCTGATAAACTACGAACATCCACAATTTGAAATCCGACAAGTGTAAAATTTGAATAGAAATTTGATACTTATTTATTACTGTATGAAAAACTTATAATAAGTTTACAAGAATTAATTTCTCCCCAATTGTGACAATCCCGCGATATAAATATTGGAAAATAAACAAATTGATAAAACTATTTCGCAGGTGGTTCATGCATGGTATAATTATATCGAAAGCTGCAATAACGCCCGCATGTAAACATCAAAAAGAGCCAAAAAAAAAAAGGTAGTTCATTTCTTAGTAGGATTGTTCTGGTATAAATAGATAAAACAGGAGTTGTCAGTTGTTTAAAGTAAAGGATCAAATGTAAACTTGTCAAATGAAGAGGCATATGGAGACTAAAATATAATATTGGGTGATTTATTATATTTTTAAGTTTAGAGAGAAAAAAATTTATTCTACCTAATTACAACAGGTCAAATTTTTAATATTGCATCTAATTGTTTTGTGTTAAAGGTACTCAATATTTATAGTATTGCTTGGTTTTACTAGATAGTCCTGAACGTCCCACAGTAGAGAGTATGAGCCAATGACAGCACACAACCAATGACCCGATATCAATAAACAGGTCAGAATGGTTAGGCCTTCAATGAAGTAATTCATTTTTTAATAACACCTAATCTACTTCATGTCTCAAGTAATAAACAAATGAAGGGCACAATGCTTTTCTACGTAACCTTAACTTGATTACTATTATGTGACACTTTAGAGTGAGAACATCAATATACCAAAAGAAATTAAATTCGAAGTTTCCTCAACAGGCGCATGCCAAAACAAAGAAAAGTGATAATACAATATCAGATCAGATCAGTATTGGCTGGGAGCTTGGATCAGAAATTGAAATACAATCCATCTAAAAAACAAACCAACCAAACCACCCTCTTTTCTCCAATCATAAAACTACTATCAAATGATTTCTCTTTTCTTTTTCTTTTTCTTTCTGGCAAATGGTATACATCGCAGCTGCAAGACTGTAATCGTATTATGTACAAATCCCCCATGCATTCACCTTAGTTTAGTATGCAACATCTCATCTACCTTCTGCTTCTATGAGTCTGGCCTTTCGGTTATAATTTGATTACCACACTACATTCTTGGCATGCTTGGTCTAAACTATGTTCAACTTAAATCAAATCCCGCTTCAGCATTTATAGCATACAACAGCTTCTGCTCCATTTGCTCTTTACTGGATCATCAGGAAATACATGTTCACGTGTACATACTTAAAACAGATAACATGACTCCAAATATATGATGAATGAAGTTTACCAATTCATAACAGAAATGGCAATTTGCAGGAATGCACAAAAGGACTAGAGGTGGTAAAATAGATAGGTTTGGTGACGGGTCAAAACAATCGAGTTTAAAACCTTTTTTTGTCCATTTTTGAAAATTATGACAAGTTCGATGTAAATCCAAATACTGAAACAATAACACACCAATTATTTATACGGAACCATTTAGGAGGCTGTATGCATTAAAAACTTTTCTAATAATTTAATTTCCCGCTTGAGACTAAAAATAAAACCAATCTACCCATTAATTAATAAATGGGTTGGAAACTTGGAATTATAACCACCCTCCAACAAAGCATGTATACCAGCCACAATGGTTATATTTAACATATTAGAAAACAATGATGAACCTTTTGTATGGAGGAAGCTTTAGCAGATTCATACAAGTTGCTGATGTTGGTAATCGCTCAAGAGCTTCTTCAGAGGCACTACCAGCAGCTCTGTAAAAGCAATGATACAATAAACAAAACTTAGTACAGCACAATAAGTTTCACACTCAAAGGGAGGCATCATACCGTTGTATACAAAATAATGGTTCCAAGTACTTGAATCCTAGCAAAGGTCCTCTTGAACATCCAGTCACAAACCTGGCAACACAGTTTATAACCCCTTGAGTTTAAGTATTCATGAAACAAGTTAAAATTGATTTCAATGCAAACTGGTAAATAATTTATAATAGTCAATGACAGCTATGTTTGGTGCAGGGAGGTAGACAATCTTAAGCATTGAAATTTGAGGACTAGTTAACAAATAAAGATAAAAACAGAAAAGAGGTAATATAAGATGCCCATGTCGTTGATTAGATCTGACTGAAGCACACAAACAAACTTACTAATAATTGCAATTTTAAAAGCATTCAACGGTGACAAGAGATGAAAATACTAATAATTTCAAAGAAGTCGAGCTTACTTTAAAAACCTGTGTTGGTTTTCCAAGGAAAAGTTCTTGAGAATCTCCCAAAACATGTCAATGACATAATGCTCCTATGGAGATAAATAGCATGTATGATTATTTTCCAAGAAAAGTGATGATAGATTAAATTTTGAAAAACATCTTAACTTACACGATGATAGCCACCAGCATAATTCGTATTTGAACGAAGATCATCTACATCGAATCCATCGACTGATCCTGATATCAGAAGCTGTAGAAAGTACGTTAAAAGTAGAAGATAAACGTCAAGTAAATGGAATGAATAAATTCATTAAATGGAAACAAAGTTGGAAAGTGTCAGAACAACTTTGAACTACCAGTCTACCATATACAACATAAAGTCACAGAAAGATGACATATGGATATATGAAAGTACACAACAAACAACATTATTGGTTGTCATTGTCAAAAGAAGAGGTCCTGCTTTGACCCTTTTAAGTAAGAAACTACCCAACTGAAATTTGAGAATGAGATATTATTTGCTAATAATTCCATAACTTTAAGCTTGCTAAATTAACTACAAGCCACCTTCACATTGCGGTATAACTGACATTGCTAAAAAAATTATATTGTCTAGATGTGGCAAGATGAGGAGGTCGTTACTATCATATTCTGGAACAGTACATGTCAAGTCAGTTGGTTTACCCAAACAAACAAACAAACCATACCCAGTAAAATCTCACTCAATAAGTATGATCTTGGGAGGGTGAGATGAGAGCAGACCTTCCCTCTATCCTGTGGGATACAGAGGCTGCCCAGAGAGACCCCCGGCTCAATAAAACATTTGTTTTTTTTTTTTCATTTAATAGACGGTATGCACTATAATTACAATTCATTACGAACCCTTTGAACCATTCGGCACTTTTTAGCTAAAAAGTTTATGTGACCTGTTTGAGATTATAATAACCCAAATCAAACCATTCTGGATTAAAATTGTCACCATGAGGGGCCGTTTGGTTCGCAGAATGTTTTGCAAAGGAATTGGAAATGGAATTGGAATTGGAATTGGAATCTTGTTAAAAATAATAACGTGTTTGGTTGGTCAATTTTGAGTGAAATTGGAATTTTAATTTTGAACATTCCATTGGATTGTTAAACATTCCATGGGTAAGTGGAAGGAATGTGAATTCCAATGAATGAGGAAAAAATTTTCCAATTCCAATTCCATCGGTTGACCAACCAAACATGATTTTGGATGGAAAATTTTCCACTTCCAGTTCCAATTCTTGAGAATTCTGTGAACCAAACGGGGCCTGAAGGTTTAGAAGTAGGACCACAGTATACAGGATGAAAGGAAAGAATATCCTATTGTTTGCTAAAAAAAAGATCACAAGACCTGAAGTTCATGCTCATTAAACATGTCGATCCACTCTTTCTGTATGAGCTGCTGAAATCCTCTTAAGAAATGAGAACTTTGTAGACGTATCTGAAAAGAAGGTGCACATTCATGAAGCTCAAGAAATAGTGATACAACATAAAAAAAAAAAGAGCGGAAGAACATAATGAAACCTGAGTATTGAGGCGATGATTGGCAACAAGATGAATAAATGTAATCACATTGTCATTCACAACTCGTATATTCTTTCCACCAGGGATCAGTTCTTCTGATGTTTGTTCTCCGAATTCATTATTAACAATTACAAAATACAACTCTAATTCTGCCAAGTCACCTTCATAGCGCTGCAGAATATACCCACAAAAGGTTGTTCAGATGATATAACAAATCCACATGATCTGTCAGTTAAGGCTGATCTCATTTTTGACGCCAAATGCAAGTTTTCCATGTAAAGCTAGATACATTCAAGAGCTGTTACCCATGACACAAACAGTAAATGTAAAACAAACAAGATGAAACATGTGGCTTCTATGGGGATTTAACACAATGCTTTAGAAAAGAAATCAACATAAGGGTCTGCTTCGATTGCACAGAGATGGCAATTTCAACCCATTTACTTATGAATTGACCGATGATTATGTTTTATCCCAAACGGATAAAATCAAAAAAGGTAGCACAAAAGGGAACTAGATAAATGGGTTGAAAGTCATCCCAAATGCAATTTAAGCGATAAAACTTCCCAAATCATATTAATATATCAAAACACATCTATCATTAATGTAATCATACAATTTGTTAAGCATATTAGGCACCCTAATCACTTTTAAAATAAAAATCTGGAAAAAGGTGCTTCGGTCAACCCGGCCCAACTCTTTTCAATCAGCAGCAAAGTTACCAATTTTGACCTATTGCAATAGCCATTCTGTTTTTTCCGTTTATTGGTGGATGAACAAATAAAGTTAAGCTTTGCACTTAGCAAAGAGAACTAGTTCAATTAATTAGAAAATATAATTGCTTTGAAATGAATGCTCAAGTGTCACAGCCTTAGTGTGTGTGCCTTAGTGTATGTGTACTAAAGTAAAGCTGCGTCGTTTTCTCTTTCCATTTTAAATGCATGCAAAGAATGACAATGAAGAGCTTACATCTCTTTTCTAAAATGAGATTACCATTCAGTTTCAACTTATAAACCATCTACTTTTCCAAATTACTACAAAAAAAATGCAGTTGGAGATGGAGAAAGCAACAAACCTTAAGAAAAATAAGGTGGCGATACAATTCAGGATCCAAGGAAGGCAAATCATTCAAATAGTTGTGCCTGAAGGGAGAAGCTAATTAGAATACTTCTCATGATGCACATGCAAATAAAAGCATGGTGTAGGGAGAGGATGATTAAAAACAATCTACTTTGACAAGTAAATATGGGTGTTGTATCATGTTAACACTGGTAAAACCACCCCACTCATCATTGATATCCTGTGAGCCTATAACTTGACTATTTTCTTCCATCTCCCTGTTCTAACTATATGTAAAGAACGTAGATATCATAGTACTGCCATAGCCCCGTGTGCATTTTATCGTCGGTTGTCTCAGATGAAACAATTAGGAGAGCCATATACATTTAACAAAACTAAGAGAATGGGGAATTACTTCATTTTACATATTACTTGAACCAAAAGTAAAGGGTACAGTGAAGAACTTACTTTTGCTTTAGCTTGCTCAAAAAAAATGTTGCAAATGGTATATCAACCAGAATCCCTTCAAACATTGCCTACACATCAAGAAGAAGAGAAAGAATTCATCATATCTATTCAGTGATGTTGACCAACATAAATCCAATTGAGTATTTAATAGCAAGCTGATTTGCAAATACCTTTCCAAGAATAAGTCCAAGAAAATGGAAAAACTGCAGATGCTGTTCATGTATCAGTCCTGATCCTGGATTAGGATAGAGTAGGTGATCGACCGTCTCCTACATAATTTAAAAAACAAGCCTTTAATTAATAGATGATCAATAGCAAGTGTATCTGTGGATCACCCCAAAAAAAAGATTCACAAAATGGAAAGAAGTAAACACTCTATATACGAGAAACGAGACAGTTGTAATTACCTTAAATAGTCCATACTGCATATCAAACGCTGCTCGAGTGATATTCTCCATAAAGTCTTTAAAAATCCCACCACCATCAATACCAGCCTCCTCCACTCCAAATTCATTGACAAAAGTAACCCGAATCTACATCAGAAAGAAAGAAAATAACATGTCCATAACATTACCAAAACATAGAACATTTTGTCATAAACTAAAATAAAAAATTGAAAACTAGTGCATCAAATATATTTACAAAAGCAATATTATAACAATAGCTAAAAGCTTTATATAAAGTGGTAGGGGAGATTATATAAAAGCTTTACATGTCCATACCATTACCAAAACATATAACATTTTGTCATAAACTAAAATAAAAAATTGAAAACAACTAGTGCATCAATTACGATTCACAAAACCAATATTATTACAATAGCTAAAAGCTTTATATAAAGTATAGGGGAGATTATGAGCACTACAATTTAAATTTTTAGGACGTTAAACTTGTTCCTTTTAAGTTATCTAAATCTCGTAGACCTAGTTTTTTATTAAAAAACCAAATCAACACATTCATAAGTAAATGGATCACGTCTATACTTCAGTTTCAGTTAGTGTAAAATAAACTGGAATTGTTATTATTGAATATTGTATATTACATTGGGAATCCTCTATAGTAATATACAATATGTATTGGAAGTGATTAAGATGACCACATTGGTAAGTAGTGATGGTTTTCGTTTGATGCATGATGGTTTTGGATATGGTGATAGAAACGAGAGTGGTAGGGCAATTCTTGACTTTGCTACGGCCCATGACCTTGATATCGTAAACTCTTTTTTTAAAAAGAGGGAGTCGCATTTGATTACCTTTTCTAACAAGAGAAACAACTCACAGCTCAACTATTTTTAATGAGATTAAGAGAGTGTAGTTCTGGAACAATTGCAAGGTTATACCAGGGGAGACACTAGTGGCCCGACATCATTTGTTGGTGGCAGATATAGCAGTGAAAGAACGTTTGGTTGAGGCAAGGAGGAAAAATAGACCTACAATTAGATGGAGAAATTTGAAGGACGAATTAATTATTGTATTGGTGGCAGATGGAGGAAGTCCAAGGCGAGATAAAGGAGAAACAACAATGTTTTAGGGAGTTTGCAAGGTGTGATGATGAGGAAGACTGTGTGTGATTGAGGGATGAATATAAAAATGCCAAGCAGGAGGTGAAGAAGTCATTCGCCAAGGCAAAGAACATAGCCTATGAGAAGAAGATGCATAAACAACTGGAAACGAAGGAGGGGCAGCATAACATGTTCAAATTTGCAAAAGCTAGGGAACGTTAAAAATGAGGGGGGAAAGGGGGGTGGGGGGATTCTAGGAGTTATGAAGTTTATAAAGGAAGATGATGTATGTATCTTGGTAAAAGGACATAAGATGGCAAACCTGTTGTCAAAAACTCTTCAACGAAATTAGGCCCAACCAACCAAAGGAAGAACTCACAACCTAACGGCGTCAACAACAATAAAATAACTGCTTTTGTTATAATATCACTCAAGAGATGGGGTGGGGGGATTCTAGGAGTTATGAAGTTTATAAAGGAAGATGATGTATGTATCTTGGTAGAAGGACATAAGATGGCAAACCTGTTGTCAAAAACTCTTCGACGAAATTAGGCCCAACCAACCAAAGAAGGAACTCACAACCTAACGGTATCAACAACAATAAAATAACTGCTTTTGTTATAATATCACTCAAGAGATGAAAAGGACCCTTGGAAAAATGGGAAGGGCTAAAGCAGTTGCCTATACAA
>JACVEC010000097.1:0-5000 GCA_025215565.1 Flaveria ramosissima | reverse complement strand
AATCAACTCTTTCACCATCTTACATGGTATAAAAGCCACCCCAGACTCTTTACCACCTCTGTCATGCCACCACAAAAACATAAACCCTAGCCGTTACCATCTCGAGAAATACCCTAGACAGGGCGGTGTGCCGTCACCACCGCCGCCGCCCTGTCCGGCCACCATTCGTTCCTTTTAAAGATTCTCCGTTCAATTTTCATATTCTTCTTTTATGTTTTGATATTTAGCTTTTCGATCGAAGGTCATGGCCTTCTTAGATGTTGCTTGCCTCCGATTCTATTTTGTTGACTTTGATCCTTGCAACCTTAGGATCTTATATCCTTGCAAAATCTCATTTACTTGCAACCTTTTTGTCGCAGCATGACCCTAGTCATCGGCCTTCACCTCGTCTGCCCGGTTTTCATTACGATGAAGATTTTTTATCAGGTTAATGTCTCTTGTTTAGATCTTGTATCCCATCACATTTTTTTCTTTTCTTTCTATTTAGCCGGACCATGATCCCTATCTACCGAAGATTGCCGCCTGACCACAGTCACCGGCCTTCGGTATGATAAAGCGTCGCACGACTACGGTCGTCGAGTGTATTTTTTTCTTTTGTTCTAGCCGGACCATGGTCCCTTGCCATCAAAGCGCGCCTCCTTACAACCGTCACCAGCCTACGCTTGACGCACCGCCACACGACCACGGTCACTGGGTGTCTATTTTTTCTTTTCTTTTGTCCTTGCTTAACCATAGTTCGTTGCCACCGAACCCTCTACCATGCCGCCTGACCACAACCACCGGCCTAGGCTTGACACACCGCCACAAGACCACGGTCATCGGGTGTCTATTTTTCTTTTCTTTTGTTCTTGCCAGACGACGATCTGTTGTCACCGAACCCTTTGTCGCACCGCCTGACCACGATAACTGGCCTCGCTTGACACACCGTCGTACGACCATGGTCGTCGGGTGTCATCTTGTTTATCTTCTATTTTCTCAATGGGATACCGATCACATTTGAAGATTGCAAGATTTTGGATTGAAGATCACAAGAGTTTGGATTGAAGAAATTTAGCAGAAGTTGTGACCCCGATCGAGAATAGCTTTTATTGTTCATTTTTTAATATTTATTTATTATCATTTTCAGTCTAAGAGTCTGATTCTTTACCGCTCAGATTGCAGGGGAGTATTAGACTATAGTATTATTAGGGTTATTTGTATGAGCTCACGGGCCCGGTTAGGTTTTAAGGTTTGCATTATGTTCTCTATATATTATAACCGGACCTATCAGTATTCAATAATCAATCGATCAAATCTTTCACCATCTTACATAAACATGCTAGCTCCTACTATATGTTACAACCAACCAAGGGTTCAATGAAGAGGTTGTGTTTGAATGTAAGAATGTGACATATCAGAACTGTATAATCATTTGTAGTAATATGGGTTGTAGAAGATAGTGTTTGGATGTTCTACTGCTTGAAGTTGTACTATTTTAGTATAAGTAGTTGTTTGAGTGTGGCAAAATCTGATCATTTAATGACCGAAAAGGACATTTTTTGTAAAGAAAAAGAGACCTTCCATAAAATGGGAGTAAATGTCACCTAGCTTAGGTTAAATAATGGAAAATAGGTTAGTTTAGTATGTCTTAAAAAATATGTTTCATTGCAGCTGGTATGAAAATGATCATCCAAATTAATTTCTAAATAAACAATTAAACAGATAATAAGAAGCAAGCAATTTGAACATTATAAATTGATTATTACAACTTATGATCAGAAAGCCAATTCCAAAATGCAAATCCAAACACCCACAAAGTGTAACATTGAGAGCAGGTTTAGCCTTAGGGCATTCTACTGAAACAAAGTTATAATATTAGATTGAAATATTAGATTGAATTACCTCCTTTAAGTAAGGAAAAATCTGCCATACAAAGGGAATTGTAAGTATTTGGGAGGCAAAGCTCCATTGTAGGTCAATATCTGAACAAACACAGTGTCCTTGACCAGTATGAGAAATAACTAAAGCAAGAAGCGTCTCCATCAAAGACACTTTCCCAACACTGCCTTCAGATGTCAGACTTTCCTACAAAACAGGACGACAAACTTTAATGAGAAATCCAACAATAACGTAAGGAGGGATGGTGAGTTCAACCAATTTACCCGGGAATGGGCTTATAAAGTTCCCTCTAATGGCTCAAATGGGTAGATTTTAAATAATCATTTAATGAGTCAAATGGGTTCAATGGGTCAAAAGTCTGTGTAAAGTATACTTAAATGCTTGGTAGCTCAAAAAATAGTTTTATTCCAAGAATTATATTAGTGTTTTAATAACATAGTTTTCCAAAAATGTGTAATACATTAAATACTCTGCCATTCAAAAGTAAAAAAATGTATCAAATATTTTATGAAATCCAAGAAAATGTGGACAAAATAATGTTTGTATCCAATGTGCCTTGGCCTGTTTTGAACCATTACCCGATTTCCACCACCGGCAAAAGACAAGCTAAGAGTAAAAGAGCAAGGAGGTTGAAAAGTATACCTTTCCTGTAATGACAACCTCCCGGAAAATCCGATATATGTTTTGTTGCAAAAGATAGCTGACTATCTTACAAGACCATGGAAGTTTGGGATCAATCAACAATGCTGCTGCTTTCAGCAGGATGTTTATCGATGACCCGGAGTCCAAAGATGTTAATAACAGTTCATCCTTGAACTGATATCTGTTAAAAATAAGATATTACTCCCATGGAGAACAAGAATGTATTAATATTGGTTCACTTACTCCCCCATCCTAAAACCAATGCATGTGTAAATATGTTCATACAAAAGACCTCTATACATAAAATAAGTAACCCCCCATAAAACATTAACCATCCACTATATATATATAATCTCACATAAGACAAACCTATTATAATGTACAGCCTGAATACAGGCATAAGCAAGTCTCTTCACCCTGTAGTCCACCAGAGCATGCTTGGAGAAATAATCTGAGCCACCAAAGAGCTTCAAAACACCCCCTGCCACACAAGAAACAAGTTTGAATACCCAAAAAGTTACTTTCCTACACTAAGATCTAAAACAATGAATACATAACAAGGAGAGCTCTCCATACGAAAGATAGAACCCACCACTATCTTCAGCAAATTGTGAAAGCAAACAACATGTTTCCACAAGGATAGAGAAGTCAGAAACGTTCTCTGGACTAAGAAAATAATGCAACTTCTGAAGAAAATCTGAATCTGGTCCGAAGCATTGGCTGAAAGATGACAAGTACAAGCAAAGAGTTAGATGGCCGCAAATTTCACTTCCAACCAAATTACAGGTGGCAAGATGAGCTGGGTGGATAACTGGTCAAAATAAGGTTATTTTAAGACCTGCTGAAACAGGTCTCTTAGTCCAAACTTTTTACAACAATAAGTGTATCAAATATGATTACAAAAGTATATTGTTTCAATGACTACCTAACTTTTTGAATAAGAAGATTGAGGTGGTTTTATGCATTAACATATATACTGGCAGTGACGAATACAGGAATTTTTGGTAGGGGGCCAAAATATGGGTTGGTCAAAATTGGTCGGGTAAAAAAATACAACAAATTGATAATAAAAATATTAAATAGTTATATATAAGTAAAAAAACGCTTACTAGATATATTAAAAAAGAGATCATTACATTTGTTAACCATGTGTTTTCATCTGTTGAAAATACTCGATTACATCTTTATTACTACATTGGCAAGTTTGTGTTTCTCTGCCGTACAAATTACATAAGGCCCTATTTGGTTCACAGAATCCGGTGAAATTGGAATAGGTAAACTTTCCATCCAAAATTGTGTTTGGATAAGGTTGGAATTGGAAAATATTCCATCAAATTGCATCACTCAAAGGAATTTGACATTCCTCCCCGCATATGATGGAATTTTAAAATTTTCAATGGATGTGTAAAGATTACAAAATTACCCTCATCTTCAACCTCGTGTTCATATGAAACTCGTCCTCTGATTTAACAAAATATAAATCAAATCCCAATTAAAACCCAGAAATGATATTTAATCATAAACCAAAACAAACAAATATATAACCTCAAAAATCAAATAAATATCCAAAATCAAAGTTGGGAACAATAATTCTCTTTGTCTGCTCCATCCTCTTCATTTGTTTTCTACCCCAAATCAAAAAATAATGACAACAGCAGTCTCCATAATCAGAACATAATCAAACAAAAAAATTCAACAGAAGTCGATTGGAACAACATAAGCCAGATGAAAAACAAATCGGAACCCATATGCTAAAGAAGAAACTAGTCGCAGCGCATCAAGGCCCCAACAATGAATCGAAGATGAAGAAATTAAATCCCATATGCGATGAAGAAACTAGATGTGATGAGAACCATTGAATTTTTAATGAAGAAGATAATGATGGAGGGTGATATGGTGGTCTCGAAGATGGAAGTGGGGGGCTGATTTAGGTAATGAGGGCGATGATGAGGGACGGGTGAAGAGAAGACATGATGGGCAATTTTGTCTTTCTAACGTTTTGACATTCCAATTCCATTTATAATTTACCAACCATACACACCGTTAATTTTTAAAGGATTCGATTCAAATTCCAATTCCAAGTCCGTCAGAAAACATTCTGCAAACCAAACGGCCCCTAAGTGTTCAAGAAATCATTATCAATACGATTGTGTAAGCTTGAGTAAATGTTGGATGAATTTAATATACATAAATAAACTAAAAGTTAAATATATACAAAGAAACTAAAAGTAATTTAAAGGAAATTAAAACAACTTCAAAATACAAAACAATTTAATCTTGTGTGGATATATAGGTTGTACAAGGGCTCCCGCCCCCCTTTACACGCTGCATCTGCCCCTGTATACTGGGAGCTTTGGAACCCCTTTGACCCACTTCCCTATGCAGCTAATCTTTTTTTTCATTTTATAGATAAAACACAACCCAAACAGATCTGTTCATAAGTAAATGGGAAGGAATAGCACCTGTCTACTCTTTCACAG
>JACVEC010000096.1:0-39240 GCA_025215565.1 Flaveria ramosissima | reverse complement strand
TCTTTGCCATGCTTCCAATGCTAACATAAATGACGGATCTTGTTGCTTGCGTGTCAAGCCACGAGAGACATGTTACGTCTTCCTTCCATAGACTGTTTGAAACATCATATTGAGTCGTTTGAGTTGTTGGTTTTGGTTTGGTTGTGACATGAGACTTGAACAATGTGTGTAAGGGACCTATGCAATAAATGTTTGGGCAAAGTGTTCGCATGTGAACTAATATTGATGCATCTAAAGCTTGAAATGTGTTAAGAACAACACCATGAGCGCGAGGAACATATCGCGCTTCTTTCATTACGATCTCTGTTAGGGGATTCGCTATGTCACCTAAACGACAAAAGCTTGGAAGATCTCGGCCTCGTAGAAAAGTTTCGGTACCTGGAACTCTTTTGATCATGACATCCAAGTCGCTACCTGAATCAATCAATCAATGAACATAGTGCGTACAAGTTGAATGTTTAAAAATAACAATAATAAGTTCATTTAAAAAGGTGGTGTTAATTCAATAATTCATATACTTTTACCATATTCAAATCATTAAAGTTTTGAACTTTATCGTTTTATATAAGAAGACGTACAACTTGAATAAACCAACGTAAAGGTAAAACCCATCACAGACTTTATTTTTGTAATTTTTTATATAAGATGACGACTTGAACAAACTAAAGTAAAACCCATCATAGATTATTTATTTTTGTAAAGATTATTTAATAGAAGATGACGACTTGAACAAACAAGAGTGAAACCCATCATCGAGTTTTATTTTTGTACTAAAACCCGCTTTTATTTTTTCCAATTTTTTATCTTTGGAATTAATAAAATAATAAAACTATTAGCATTAGTATTAAATGTAACTATTTGGTCAATTTTTCCTACGATTTAATTATATACGCAAAAAAACATAAAATTACATCGCGACCGCGTGCGGCACCAGTGATTAGTGTATGAGGGAAAACGATGGTGAATTACTACATTTTGTGGCGGTTTAGGCCTACATTTAGCATTCTTTTAAATTACTACCTTAAAAAAGAACTGGTTTGTAAATCAGCTTCAATTTTAAAAAACCTGGTTTTCTTAAAAAAACGGTATTTGAACCGGTCCAAACCGATTTGAGCGGTTTGAGAAATATTGATGAAAACTAGTTTGAAACCAAAGCATTTGAAAAAAAAACGATTTGTAAATATTAGAAAAAAAGACAATCTGATTTAAAAACCAAACTGGTTTGAGAAAAAAAAACTGATTTTTACACCCCTTAGAGGATTCTAAGTAGGTTGAGTGTATACCTTTTATTATTAGGGATAATTGTAAGTGATTGTGAATAAAACATAGAAAAAATTTAAAATAATTGTAACGTGATTTCTCATATTTTAAGAATCACGTTACAACCCCTATAAATTTTTATTAATTGTAAAAGTAATTGTTAACGAAGAAAAAAAATATAATAAAAAAAGTATTATTTAATTTAGAAAAAACTAAAAGAAGTGTTTCTTACGTAAATATAGAGTTGAGGACGAAGATTCTCATTCACCTCTTGAATCAATCAGAAATGAAATATGTTTGTTTTCTTTTAACGCACACACTCTAATAATTGATTCAGCTTCTTAACAAGTATGTTTTAAAAACACGTTAAACAATTGAAAATTATTGTTTATTAACCTCTTAATAATCAATATATATTAATCCATATTAAAGTAATCATCTACAACTAAACCTTTAAACTACAGTGCAATGCCAGAAAAAGAAAACACACTACCGTTAATCGGAACTTCACCGGCTCCGACGAGGTTAGGGAGGCACAAATAGGTCCAAAGCGCACAGGGGCTCACAGTCTCAAAGTAAATCACCGGAACCCCAGCCTCCTCCGCCACATCAAGCGCAAAAGCAAACGACCCATCGGGTATCACCACCGTCACCGGCGACTCAGATCTCCGGCTAAAGCGCCCCGACACCATCATCTCCCTGAAGAGGGGCTCCGTCACGGCCCTCATCCCCTCAAACAGCTCCACAATCCTCTCGCCGGAGCGGGGGTGATCCTCCGGCAGCCCGTCGGAGATGGTCTCGAAGCGGATGTTGGTGTAGCGGCTGAAGCGGGCGGCGACGGAGCTGTGGCGGAGGAGGCTGCGGTGGATGTGGTGGGTGTTGAGGACGGTGACGGAGACGCCGGAGATGCAGAGGAGTTCGGCGAGTTTGAGCATGCAGTTGACGGGGCCTTGCATCGGCAGAGGGAAGATGAGCACGTGAGGGGGCATGCTTAATTGGTGAAGATGAGAAATGGAAGCTTGCTTGATTGATTGACAATGGCGATTACATGATTTTGTTTGTAATTGGAATTGAAATTGAAATGAGAGATGGAGAAGATAATGTTAGTTTATTTTTGTTAAATTAAATATTGGGAGAGTGGGTTTGACGTCTACTTCACTGTTGCAAATGCTTTTGTCTGCTTCTACAAGTACACATCATTCTTAAACTCTTAACCTATACATAATACTATAATATTAATGTTAATGTTAATTAGTATAGGGCTCTTCAGTTTCCAAGGAGTTCAACAAGACATTTGAGTGAACTGTAAATGAACTGAACGTTTAGCGAACAGTTCGTGAACCGTTTAGCGGTAAGTTCGTTTATGTTTGTTCGTTTAGTAATTGAACGAACATGAACAAGAAAATTTCATTCGTTTACTTAAACGAACGAACATGAACACAAGCCGCGTTCGTTTATTTATGTTTTTTGAACGCTCGATAATATGTTCGTTTATGTCTGTTAATGTTCATTCGTGAATGTTCGATAATGTGTTCGTTTATGTTCGTTAATGTGGTCGTTTATATTCTTAATTTTTATGTCAGTCATTTTTATGATTATCATATCAAGCCTTTTTTTATATTTATGTTAAGTATTTATTTATTTTTGATTGATTTTATGTAATGTTTGTAATAAATAATGTAAATTTTATTATAAAATAAATCCATAATCATTTGTATTCGTTTGTGTTCATGAGCTTCTTTGCGTTCGTCATGTTCATGAACAGTTCATTTGCGTTCAGTAAGTGTTCGTGAAAAGTTCATGAACATGTTCATTTTCTTAATGAACGAACACGGATAAGAAATCTCGTTCGGTAAGTGTTCGTGAACCGTTCATGAACAAGTTTATTTCTTAACGAACGAACACGAACAAAGCCTTGTTCGTGTTCGTTCGTTTCGTTAGCGGCCCTACATTTGAGGCCTAACTAAGTGATACTCGACGAACTAAACATTTTTTCTTCTTCTTGAGTATTTATGGTGGAATTTTAAAAAAAAACATATGAGTGTGTTTCTTATATTATAACGAAATAATTTGTTTATATGTATATTTGCGAAAACATTGTTCATCTACTATAATTTTTATAATATTTTCATAAGTGTTTGTAAGAGAGAAGAATGAAAAAAAATAAAGATAAATATATAAAATATTACTTAATTAAAAATGAGAAATAATATAATGAATTTTAATATAATTATATATATAAACATAAAGAATCCACTGTTAAATGGGTTTTACTGTTTGTTATATAAGTTTTAGATAACAAATTTATAATGTTCTGATAATGCAAGTCGTGAATGGTACAATATCATATTACCAATATACAACAATATAAGCTAATTCATACAATGGAGTAAAATTCGCGAGACAAGTGAATAAATGTTTAATAATAAGGAAATTTACATGAGATGAATAAACATAGAGTTTATCAATTAAAAAAGTGAGAATAAAGAATTGAAATATACGTTGTATGATAAGTTTTCTAATACAAATCACATGTGATACATATTCAACATAGAAGAAAGAATTTAACCAGTTGCCTTATCACAATTCTTCCACCATAGTTGTTCAAATTCGTATAATTGAAATTCGAATATCCGAAAATTTGGCATAGTGGATTTCACTATTCGAATCCAAATCCGAAATTTTGATATCCAAACTAAATAAAAATTGTATTAATTAATAAATTTTATAAATATATAATAATTTTTATTGGAATTTTTTTCGAATATCCGAAATTTTTTATTAATATATACGAAATATTTAAATATTTATAAAAAGATTCAGATATTTTGGATATCCGAAATATTCAAATAATCTCAAAATCACTATCCGAATTCGAATCCGAAATTTCGAATATCCGAATTTCGGATTTTTGGATATATCGAATTCTTTTTCGGAATCAGATATTTTTCAACACCCCTACCTTCCACTAAGTAGATTGAACTAAAAAAAACATTAGTGTTTTCAATGTGACGTGTTTGACATACTTATTTTAGAACAATATTCATCATGGGTACAATGACGAGACTTAGTATTTGTATTGCCAGAATAGACCACTAACCTAGAAATTCATCGTAAAAATTATGATTGTCTCTGTGTTTGTATGTTCAGAGAGTATATGAAGTCTTTCAAGTATGTTAGTTAGTGTGTACAACTGAAATATAAATGCTTCAGAAATCAAATTGTTTATAACCGGAAACTTCTTAATATGCACAAACTTGGCTTAAGAGATGCACAAAGTGAAACTGCTTTTGAAAGGTTGTATGCGAGAACATTAGAGAATACCATTGTGCCATCTGGTAATTTTGTTAAGAAAACTTTGTTAATTATGTTAAGTTTACATACACATCATTTAAGCACATACAAGTTGCCCTTAAACATTGGTGACTTAGCAAATGATTACTCTTGATTTAACCAATGTTAACTTAATTAATAATTGTGTGTTATTATTATGTGATTATTTGAAATCAACGTGTTGTATGCTATATTTATTATTTATGTGCTAGCGTATTTGTAAGATTTAGATGATTATTTTAAAACGTTGATACTAACCAAAGATCTCTTAACATACAATGAAGTACAAGAAAGGAAGTACTTCAGAAGATTTGGCTATTTATAAAGATAATAACCAAGTGTCAAATCTTTAATAGCCAAAGACAAAAATCTTTCAACGCCCAAGTGAAGTCTTTCCGAACTTAAACACAAAGTCATCTGAAGCTTGAAGACTGAACTCTTCCGAATACTTAGAAGACTTGTGTTTCTTCCGATGTCTGAGATCTCGGAAAAACACACTCTGACATACTTTTGTCAAAAACAGAAGATATTTCTGTGTGTCAGCTTTGAAAACTCGCCAACTTATACAAGTTGGTGATTACCTTTCTACTTTTGTCAATTGTATAATAAGGCCTCTTTTCTTTGATTTCCTACTTTAGTACTTTTATCCTTATTGTATTACAATAGAATGTGAGTTATAGCTTGTCATAGTCACAGGTCAAAAGACAATCTATCTTTTCACTCTAAATTAATTTTGTTGTCAAGACTAGTGTCCAGCTGGCCTTCAAAGTATAGCCAGCTATAGGTTGTAGTATAAAGTATCACATCTATTAGTCTACAAAAAAAGAAGTTTTGCAATACTTGTACATACTTGAGAGCAATATACATCATCATTGAAAACCAATCTTTCTATTCTTGAGTGTTCTTACTTGTTATTCATTATTTCACTACATGGTTTCCTATTTGATCTTGTAAGTGTGTTTAGTTGATAATCTCCAAGTGTGAAATTATTGTTTGAACCACAACCGGTCTTGCAATTGGTATCAGAGCTTCTCAAGCTCTTAATTGCAAGATCGCACTATCTTAAATCACTCTTAAGTTTCACATTCACTTAAGTGCTCAAATGGCAGCTCTTTCTAAAGCTAATATGAAAATTAACACAATAACTAAGTCTCTATTGATCACTCCTGATAACTTTGACACTTGGTACATGATAATGGAATGCTTCATCAAGTCTCGAGACAACAGTATGTGGAGATTTGTAGTCTATGGACCTCACGTCCCAAATACTATTTCAGCAACAGCTGGAGGTCGGATGATACCCAAGGAAGTGCTTGATTATTCTGAAGAAGACTAGAAGAAAATAGACGTTGATCAGAAAGCCATGATCACTCTTCAAACTACTCTTCCCAACTCCATCTACTATGGCTTCAAGAAATGAAAAAGTGCAAAAGAACTCTGGAATGCACTGAAACTAATGCATGAAGTATTTGAGGAACATAAGGTGAATAAGAAAGACATAATGAAGCCGCAGTTTGAAAACTTCACCTATAAGACAGGTGAAACTATGACTAAAAAATACTTAAGGAATGTTAAGATTGTAGACACTCTAATGGATGTTGAAATTAGACTTGAGAACATGGATATAGTGAGAACGTTCATGTTCTCTCTTCCTAGAGAATGGACATACTACTGTGTTGCCATCAAAGGAATCAATAACCTGTCTACCCTCACTCTCACTGAGCTGTATAATATCCTGAGCGGTTACCAAATGGAGATGAACATGTAAAATCTTGCTCCTAGCTCATCCAACACTCAAAAGAGTTCAGCCATTCATATGGTTGAAAAGGGACAACAGAGAACCACAACATCATCTTATCTGCTACCCTGACAACTCACCAAAAGGTCCTTTCATTACCTTCCCGGAGACACCTAGGAGAGCTGTACTCAAGGAAGTACATTCCAAGAGCCCAACTCTTCTCAGGCCTTTATGTCTTCAGATTAAAGTTCTAGTAACTTCATCTTTACCCTTGAAGATCTGGACTGCATCCATCCAGATGATCTGGAGTACATGAAAATAGTCAAACAGATGACACTTCACTCATAGAGCCAACAAGTTCCACAAGACGACAGGGATGAAGTTTCCAAGCAATATGTTGAGTGGAATGTTTGGGTTGTACAAGAGCAAAGTAAAGTGTTACAACTATAACAAAATGAGACACTTTGCTTGAGAGTGTAAGGCACCAAGAACAAATGGTGGCCGTACACAGTCTAGGCCAAATTACATTGAGGCAGCTCCTGTTGGATCTAGATTTGATAGGTCTAGATACATTGTATAGGCTTAGCACTTTAATTAATTTTTGTAAAGAACTCTTGTAAATCATTATCTTAATGTATGCTTTGTACATATATAAGTTAACCCATAACTGTGTTGATTTATGTGTAATTGCAGGCTTAGCATTATATACTTAGTCAATTTTGTAAATTGACTAAGTGTAAGAAACATCTACGGATGAACATTTTGTTCTTCCGTAGATAATCTCAAACAAAGTGCATCCGAGGATCTTCTGCGGAAGAACACTTTTTTGTGGATGAAGTCAATCTATTGATCTATCAGTGTTAGAATTGTTTGATTGATTGTTATGTCATTAGAGATATAAGTTTTCTGATCAGATCTATTGATTTTGAGTAAAATTGTTTTTAAGTGTTCATAACGTCCTAAGAGTTTATAACTCTGATTCAAGGTTGTTATAGAATGAACTAATCAAAGGCATTATACTCATCGATTTGGTGTAAATCAATTTAAAACAATCAAACTATGATTCATCGTTCAGCGAGTAATGTTACTTTGCTCGGTTAACATTGATCTATATTCACATTAATTGATACGTAGATCTGTGTTATTGATTGATAATCAACAATTGTTCAAATCAATTGAACAAAACATATTAACAAACATCCTTGATTTGATATTAATAATCATTAAGAGGATTGACTGATTTGTGACTTCAACTACTTAATTATTCAATAATCAAGTATTTGTCATTAATTAGTTCATTCACAAAAGGAATTCTGTTTTAGTTGAACACTAAAACTTTGGCTAAAATGAGATACACCAAATCGATGAGTATAGAAGCCTTAAATTCCGAAGATAAAGAACCTACTTCCGAAGATCAAGACTTAGAAAGAAAGATCTGAAGTCAACTTCCGAAGTACAGAAGTCCTCAAATCCTCGGAAGCATAGAAGCCTCTTCCGAAGTATAAGTGGCTTCGGAAGAACTTGTTCTTCCGAAGTCAATTAACCTTCGGAAGACACTTCTATTATCCAGTGGACATAAGTATGGTCTCTCTGACACTCCGCTGCAAATCTCTGAGATACTGCATGGCGTTTTCTCAAAAGCCATGTAGTTGACCATACTTTAATCCACTGTTTACCTTTTTATGTTAGTACAGTTGCCATCTTTAGTTGGTGACAAAAGGTAAGTCATGGACATGTCATGACTACCATATCTTAGATAATACTTTATCTAAGATACCTTAACTTTAGCATTGTAGTATATGCTTTAGTCTTAGGTTTCCAGCTGGTATCAAAGTATATCCGGCTGTAGGATCTAGTATATATAGTTTCTCATTGTAACTCTTGTTTCATGCTTGTAAGAGTCTTGTAATATCTTGAGTTGAAAAGTAATATATACAAGTGCCTTGAAAATTTATTTCTGCTTGTTCCTTTGCTACTTATTATATTATTATCAACTCTTGTAAAAGACATTACTTCATCTGATTTGAGTGTTTCCATAAGTGAGTTTGAGAGAAATACAAGTGTTTATGTGACAAATCCGATCCTGCAATTGGTATCAGAGCTTTTTAGGCTCTTGATTGTGAGATCTTACCATCCTAATCAACCTGTTTTTCACTCCTCCTTATACCTCACTCAAAATGGCCCTCAACAAATCTGAAGTAGAGATGGGGACGATGACCAGAGCACCCATCATCACCCCTGAAAACTTCAGGTCTCAGAAGAATGGAAGGCTTCATTAGGTATCAAGACAGCAAGATGTGGCAATCCATTGTCGATGGCCCGTATAAGCCAAAAGTAGCTAGTGGAAACGGTGCCATGATTGAGAAAGCCGTTGAAGATTATTCTAATGAAGACAGGAAGAAGCTTGACATAGACAGCAATGCTATGACTATTCTTATGACTACAATTCCAAACTCTATCATGGTGGGGTTTGAGCATTGTAAGTCTGCCAAAGAACTCTTTGATGCGCTTGCTCAAATGTACTCAAGCTCAAATGACTCCAAGAAGGACTCACTGAAGCAGCAGTTCGAGAACTTCACCTATGTTGCTGGAGAGACTCTTAGCCAGCAATATTTCAGGTACATGGACCTCATTTCTTCCCTTCAATCTGTGGGAATTACTCATGAACTCAGAGACCTTACAAGAAAGTTCATGAGTGCTCTACCCAATGAGTGGACATTCTACTGTGTCTCTATCAAGAGAACAGAGAATCTGAATACACTCACCATGACCGAACTCTATGGGATCCTTGATGGATACCATTTGGAAATGGAAAGTAAGAGGGGTCATCAGACAAGCAGACCCTTGAGTCTTCCTGCTAGCAACACTTTAATGGTTGCTGAAGGCTCAGGAATTTCACAGTCTCAGCAATACCTGACTTACACCCAGCAGCCATCTTGTTCTTCTGGACCTTACATCATATTTCCTGAGACTCCAAGGTCTCAATAAGCTCAGCAAAGCTCTTTTCAGGACAGCTGTGCTTTTGTCTCAGGAAGTGGACACTCAAATGAATATCAATACTGTTTTGATGATCTAGAGTGTTTTAGCCCGGATGACGTGGAATACGTGGACATAGTCCAACAAATGGCTCTTCTAACCTACAGAGCAAAGAAGTTCTTTAAGAGAACTGGAAGGCAATTTCCTCAGAACCCAATCAACAGCAAATTTGGGTTTGACAAAACCAAGGCCAAATGTTACAACTGTAACCAACTTGGTCATTTTGCAAGGGAATGCAAGGCTCCCAAATCCAACCCGGGAACCCCACAGGCCTCCACACATCCCTCTACACCAAAGTCCTCCGGAAAGTCAACAGAGACTGGTGCAATGGCTCAAGAAGTTGACTGGAGCTTTATGGTTTAGGATGTGACTCCTGCTCAAGCACTCATGGCCGGAACAGATGAAAACAAGGTATATGAACATCTCTGTACTCCTGCCTGTATTGCTAAGGTTTAACTGTATCAGGACTACAATATGGAGATTAAATCTGATATTGAGTCTTTAAATGTTTTAAAATCTGACTTTAAAAGGGCTGAATCTGACTACCAAAGAAAAATTGAGGAGTTAGAGAAAACTGTGTCCCTCTTAAAACATGAACATACAAAATATAAGACTCAGATAAAGGATTTAATATCCAAATTGACTGAGGCTCAAGCCCAGCTTGTCACTGCTGAGGCTAAAGCCAGGAAGTATGCTATTTCCGAGCAAAACTTCCAAGCCATTCTTGCATCATCCTCTCACTCAAAACTTTGCTACCAAAACAAAGGTGGGTTGGGAACCAATGAAATTGCTCCACCCACTCTTATGAGTCTATAAGACAACCAAGGTGTGGTACTGAAGAGCAAGAGGTTCCATCTGCTAACCCACCTTCTCATGAGTCAAAAAGATGATGCAACTATGGAGACCATCACAGGGAAGAACCAGGTAATTATGCCCTCCCCTGCCAATGATGATCAAAACCTGACCACCAAAGCCAGAAGAAGCAGAGCTAAGGCAGCCAGAAAAACTGCCAAGAAAGTGGCTGAGTCCAAGCTAAAGATAGACCCAAAGCAAAAGGGTTTCATCTCAGTAGATTCCGGTGGTTGGAATTCTGATTCAGGAAAGGAGTGCAAGTACCAGTACTCCTATCCTACCAAAGGATCAAATTAAAGGGAAAGGTTGCTGATGAAGAGAAAAAGAACAAGAAACAGCAATCCTCACATTCCCAAAAAGTTAACATTGCATGCATATGTGTGGTCTGCAAAACCACATGCCAAAGATTGTTACTGCAGGACCGTTTAAGGGCTTAAGCACAATTACAACACAACAACACAATGAGGAATAACTAAGCTCTAATCAAACAGTGAACTGGGTAACCAAAGGTGATACAAAGAACACAAGTAAAGCAAGAGACAGAACAAGAGAATATGGGTTTCAAGGAGGCAGTATATTGCTTTCTCAAGTTCTTTTACAAGTGTTACAAAGCATAAAGAAAAGATACAAGAACTTGAAATACTTATACTACAACCTACAGCCGGCTATACTTTGAAAGCCAGCTCTACCACTAACAAAATCAATTTAGGATCAAAAAAGGGGCAAAAACAAAAAAAAAAAACAAAATATCGGCCTTTTTTACCTGTGTGTACTATGACATGCCATAGCTCACATCCTTATTACATTACAAAAAGGAATAAAGTACATAAATGGAAAGTACCGACTCAAACCTCAATGTACAGTTACCAAAAGCAAGGCCCCTTTTCACCAACTCATTTAATTGGTGACTTTACAGAGATGCAGCGGACAAGGTGCTTTCAATTCACATTACCTCAGATAAAGCATGTGTACTAAAGTCTTCGGAAGAAAATCTGTCTTCATTCATAGGTTGAAGCTTCGGAAGAGTTTGTCTCTGCAGGCTCCTTCGAAGACTTCATGTTTGGCTTTCCGGAAGATATTGGTCTTGGCATTCGAATATTTACACGTAGAGTATTTTCCTAATGCATTGTGTAAAACCTTCCTAAGCATCTTCACTTCAGTACTTGTGCATGTTGCGGAGACACTTAGGATTTGGTTTTGGGGTTGCATCATACTTAAAAGAATCCTTACAAACCCCCCCTAGCTGATGCGACCAAAAACACATTAGAAATCTTCAATGTTGGTAGTCTTCAGTAACAATCAGGAACCATTCCTTTCTTCATTAGATGGTCATGATCATCAAGACTCTCATATATCTTCTCATCTCAAAGAGATCAAGGCAGAGTAAGTTGAATATGTCTTGCCATGAGTAGACATTCTCCAAACAACCTTGATCTCTGATAACCCAATTCCATCTTTCTGGATTGGTCGAGTAAAGTCCAGGACAAGATGGTTGTCCTCAAGGGGCAAGTTAGAGAGCCACTTGATAGGAGTTGAGTGTGGCTGCTCCTCATGCACTTTTCCTCAATGTTGATCTGATTCAGCCTGAGGTGCAGATGTAGATGACTTTGGCTTCTTCTCTTCTTAGTCTTTGGTTTAGAAGCCATCCTCTTCTTCCTCTTAGATGTCTTTAACTGAGAAGACTGGTCCTGCAAGCACCATGTTTGACCATCTTGTCTTTCTCAGTTGGGTGTTCCTCCCTCACAGGTTTGCCATAAGGATAGGGAGTTTACCCTGCCTAGGATCAGAAATATGATACTGCTTGCTGAGCTCAGTTGGATGCTGGTTGAGGTGTCTCTTCTGGTTGGTTCAAACTTGACCTCCACTTCATGGTGGGACTTTTGACTTGGAAGATAGTGCAAGTCATAAGTTCTCCACTTTTTAATCTTCTGCTTGATCACCCTAATATGCTCATCATAATGGATAGAGACATGGGGCAAGTCTCCTTCCGTAGAATCCAATAGCTTCACAGAAGCTCACCTTCTAGCATTCAGTCCCTGTCAGCAGACTTCTTGCATTCTTTTTGTTTTTTGAATGAATGGCTCTGACTTTGCAGCTTTCTTCCCTTAGCTTCCTTTTAGTTGTCTTTCCTTTTTTGACTAGCCTCAAGCTCGTTGCTTTAGTTAGGTCACTCGAACTCAATGAAGTCATAGGACAAGGGACGAAGTGTCATCGTTCTGGCCAATAGAACCCTGTGCCTCATGTGTTGATCATCTGATCCCTATCTTCTTCTTTATCTACCTGAGGTTCTTGGTGGAGCCACCTCTTCCTGTGCAGGCTTTCTTGAACTGGTGAGAGAGTGGGAGCATGCTTGGTAAATTCGTTTCTAGTCTCTTCTCCTCTTTGAGTTGGAGAAGTAACCACTTGCATCCTCTTTCGCCTTCAACTCTCTTGACACTTTCCATGTCAGCCAGTTCACATTTAAACTCTTCTAAGGGGAGGAAGATGATTTTATCAATGTCATAGTTTCCTGGTCTGTGATAGGTAATCCTGACTGCCCTTAACTCACTCATCATCTTGAGTATTTGGTCTGGGGGCACCCTGATTGCAAACGTTGCCATGAGCTAGATGACCCAGTAAACTGTCTCCCCTTAGTCTTCCTTTTCCTTCTCTCTCTCTCCTCCCTCAATTTCCTCAGGCATTATCCTTTTCCCTTTGTCAGCCAACAGACCTTGTGACTCAGGGTGGATTGAGCTGGCCTTCCATTGCTCTGGAGTAGCTTTCCATGCTCTGGCCAGAGATAGGCTGAGAAACACGCTTTCACCAGCAGGTTCCTCAGATGGTATTTTTTTGGACCTCTTCCGTCAGTTTGTTGATGATGAGACCAGGGGTCTCAGGTTCGGGCCGACTGGGCCTTCACGTCAAGGTTTCCCCCCCTATGAAACTAATCTTAGGTCCACCCTCAACTCCTTTGACGATGCATTGGCCTGATTGCCTAAGTGTCCTTCTTAGAGTGAACTCTGCAAGGATCCTGTCCTGGATGTCTTTGAAGCAGCTTTCAGCTTTGTCTTGGAATTGCTTGGATTGACAATTGGCAAGATTGACTAATCCAGGTCTTTCATAGAAGCTCAGGCTTTGAATTGAAAAACTGTTCTTGTTGGCCTTGAACTCTGTGAAGTGTATAAGGGCTCTCCTGTCATCATCATACCTCACCTTATGATGTAATTTGGCCAGTTCCTTGTGGTGGACTGATGAGACAGCCGCCTTGGTATCCTCTTCCTCAAAGAGACTCCTTGAGTGAGTCATGAGTCACATTACTGTGAACTTGGAGGAAGTTTGCTGAAATGCACAACAGCAAGTGGGAGGTGAGTCCTCTATGTCCATTCTCTCTGAAGAACTCCCAGGTTCTGTGGTTGTCATCTTCTCCCCTTTTTGGTAGCATCATCCACTTGATAGTGAGCTGGAGATAAGTCAATCACTTCCACAGGTTTCTTGTGTTCCTGGTTGAAGCTCTCCTTAAAGGTCTCCCAGCTATTTTTTTCCTGCAGATATGATCTGGAGTGCTGATCATTGACCCTGTTTTGGTAAGGGTAGTCACCTGAGATTCCAAGTGACTAACCTTAACTAAAATAGGTGCAGTTTTTTGAACAATTTCTGCCCTTTGTCTCGATTTCCCCTCTCTTCATCCAGAAGAATCATGGGGGATGAGATTATTGGAAACCAAAGTCCTCTCTCTCACCCCCAGCTTGAGTTTCTCCTTGGCTGCTGGTTCCGCTGCTCACAGCCGCCTCAGTTGAGATGCCAAGTGGGCTGAGTTGCCATGGTTGAGGTCTTAATGATTTTATCACTTTTCAAAAGTGGAGAGCCTCTTCCATATGGAACATCCTGACCGGTTCAGAAGTGTCCACCTCAGTATAGGTGAAAACTGATGTGGGATAGACCTGAGGAGAGTCAGATGTACTCATCTCTCTTTGAGTAGGGAGGAGAAGAGAGACTGCTGGTACCCACTGAAACCTAAGTCTTCATCATATAAAGGATGGTTGGGAATTTGGTTGGTTTGAATCCAAAGGTTGGGGTGTAGCTTGTCCCCTAAAGGTTGTTCACTTGAGTGTTGAGACTCAGAGTGAAGCCTTAAGGTTTTTGGGCAGTGAGCTCATCAATGGTATCTTGAGGAACCTCAAGCCCGATAGGTGAAGTAATGGAGTGGTTTGCGCCTCAGGAGAATGGGAGCTCTAGTGTCCACTCTTCCTGTAAGTTGAGTAGATGGGGGCCTCACGACTCAATATAGCCTGAGCAGGGGTTCGTTTGGATTTTCTTTGGTAGGTGAGGGTGAATTTCCTGGTCTATTTAGGGGTAAGTCTAAAAGAGGTGGTGGGTTTCAACACTAGCTTGTTTTGCTAGAGGTTGTCACCGTTGAGCAATGAGCTCTAACATTTTTGTGGGACTAGGCGTTTCTACCACCCGCTGAGAAGCCTACTTTGGCTTTCTTCATTTTTTAAGATGGTTCCCCCCCGGGCTTCATCTGTCCCAATTTAAGAAATTACTTTTTTCCCTCAACTGTGAGCGTTCCCATTTGAGAATGGTGTTGAAAACATATCTAGGAAACCTGTAATACTCCTAAGGAGTCTAAGTTGGCAAGTAAATTGGTATAACCAAATTTAATGAATACTGAACTTGACCCCCTGAAACCATTCAGAACTATAAAGGAGAGATCCTCAGGAATCTGGTCCCACTCCACCATGCTTGTTTGATAAGCGTGGATAACCACATGGAGCAGGATTTCCATTGGGATGAGACCTTCCCTTTCCTAAAGGTCTTTAAAGAGAAATCTCCCTCATAGCCCATCTGCTCAAAAGAATGATTAACAGCTTCTTTTGGGAAGGACACCTCACCTTCTTCATCATCCAGCTGTAGATGTTGGTTATGATGGCCGGAGTGATGAAGACTGTCCTCCCTTGCACTGTGGCAGACAGTGCCTTCTCTTCTCCCCATCCATAATGACCTCTTGGCAGGTCTTCCAGAATTCAAGCAATGATCCTCATATAGAGTAGGATCAATGGTTAGGGAGGTGAAATAATTTGACAGAGTCAAGAATTGGCAAATCTCTGAGAAACTTGCATCTTTCTCAGAGCTTAACAGAGCAACTTGATTATGTTGCCTGTGTAGTTGCATGGAGAAATCAGGGTTGTTTCTGCGGTTAAGTTGGCCATTTCAGAAGCTTAAGGGTGAAGAAAGGTAGAAAGCAAAGGCTTTTAGAGAATTAGGTTAGAGAAACAGTAGAATTGAGGAAGATAGTGGGAAAGAGGGGGAACCGTTGGGTATTATTATGATGAAAAGGATTGAACCAAAGTTAATGAAAGAGGATAAACTTTGAAATCCGAAAGTCGGTCCCACCTCTGAAAGGTAGTTTACTTTTGCTCAAAAAGTAGTTTTCTTGGAATTCGAAAAGCTTCCGAAGTTTATTTGTCTTCGGAAGTTTGATTTAAAAAGCTTCCGAGCTAAAATGGCTTCGGAAGATTTTCCTGAGAGTCTTGATAATTTATGCTTCGGAAGAGAAATAAACCCTTGAATGCTTTGTATGAAAATAAACAAAGCTTCCGAAGGTTAATTTTGCTTCGAAGGAAAGGTTCTTGAAATAGAATAAGTGTCTGAGATAAGAATTTAAGCTTCGGAAGATGAATCTTTACTTCTTCCGAAGGTAAATCTCTTAGACAGTTATTTATTTTAAAGACATTTTTCTTCCGAAGATAAAATTTTATCTTCCGAAGTATCAGAAATTTCAAGAATCTAAGGAAGTCTTCAAAAAGAATTTTTACATCCAAAGAAAACATGAGCTTGGAAAGTGATGAACTAGACAACTTAGGACACACTATTTTAAGAAGAAATAATTAGAATTAGTTTAATAAAAAGTCTACTCAAAGTTAATCATCCCAATAGCTGATATCAAATACTTAAATCTCTGTTCATCAAAAGCTTTGGTGAACAGATCAGCATATTGTTCATCTGTATGAACTTTGACTAGTTTAATTAATCCTTTTATAGTTATCTCTTATTAAATGATACCACCTGATGTTGATGTGTTTGGTCCTTGAGTGCTGCACAGGTTTCTCAGTGATAGATAGCACTATTGTTGTCTATGTGGATAGGAGTCTCTTTGAAGTTAAATCCATAGTCCAGCAATCTGATTTTGAATCCAAAGCACTTTCAGCAGCAGCTTGCAGCAGCAATGTATTCAGCCTCAGCAGTTGATGCATCCACACAGGATTGTTTCTTGCATTGCCATGAGACCACCCTTCCACCAAGGACATTCCCATCCCCCAGATGTAGACTTTGCAGTCATATTGCAAACCACCATAATCACTGTCTGTATAGGCATACAGATTGAAATTTGGATTCTTTGGATACCATAGACCCAAGTGTTGAAGCACCTTTGAGGTATCTTAAAATCCTTTTCACAGTGATTAAGTGAGACATCTTAGGGTTGGCTTGATATCTTGAACAAATACATGTAGCAAACATGATATCAGGCCTGCTAGCTGTAAGATACATAAGAGACACCCAATCATAGCCCTGTATAACTCATCTACACACCACCCCCCTCAAGATCTGGACCAAGGGAGTGTGGTTTCTGGCTATGGTGTTTTAGCAATCTACAATCAGTCATATTGACCTCTTGAGTATGTCTTGAACATACTTTGACTGACTATGAAGATGGCCATCTTTCAACCTGCTTCATCATGAATTCCCAGAAAGAAGTTGAGTTCTCCCATTGAACTCATCTCAAATCTGTCTTTCATCAGCTTCTCAAAGTCTTTGCAGAGCTTTGGATTAGTTGAACCAAAGATGATGTCATCAACATATACTTGAACCAGCAATAAGTCATTTCCCTGTCCTTTGATGAAGAGGGTTCCATCTATAGTACCTCTTCTGTATCCATGCTTGCAGAGATACTTAGATAGTGTCTCATACCACTTCCTGGGTGCCTGATGCAGCCCATAAAGAGCTTTGTCAAGCTTGCAGACATAATCAGGATGATCAGGGTCTACAAAACCAGGTGGCTGTTTGACATAAACCTCCTCATCATCACTCCATATAAGAAAGCACACTTTACATCAAGTTGGTAGACCTTGAAGTTCTTGGATGCAGCAAATGCCAGGAATATCCTAACAGCTTCTAGTCTTGCTACAGGAGCAAAGACATCAGTGTAGTCAATCCCTTCTTCTTGTGTGTATCCTTGAACAACTAGTCTTGCCTTGTTCTTGATGATGATTCCCCTATCATCCTTCTTGTTTCTAAAAACCCATTTGGTTCCAATGGTAGTCTTCCCATGAGGAAGAGGACAAAGGTTCCAAACTTTCTGCCTTTTGAATTGAAGCAGCTCTTGTTGCATAGCTTCAACCCAACTTCCATCCTTTAGAGCTTCATCAACTTTCTTGGGCTCTATCTGAGATAAGAAACAAGAGTGAAGACAAACATTTGCTTCATGGGTTTGTCCTCTTGTTCTTACCCCTGTGACAACATCTCCAATGATGTTTGTGGTGGGGTGAGACTTGTGGATCCTTAGCTGAGGGATCACAGCAAGTTGTTGAGAAAGATCTAAATTTGAGAAATTTAAATCTGGTCTTGAAGATTCACCCTCCACATTATCACACTTATCAAGATTAACTTGATCCAATGAGTGTGAGACATCATTGATGTTGTCATCTATGGTGTGGTTATTAGCATCAAGGAATTCCTGATCACTATCACCATCACCATTGTTGTCTTCTACAAGTGAGGTATCTTTATCTGGTTGAGAGGCCTCTGAGCTGGAATTTGAAGGCATGCCAGATGTATCAGCTGAATTGGTCATTGTTGTGCTGATAGAAACCTCATTTGCTGAAGTAGTTCCAACTGGAGCTGAAGATGTATGAGTTGAAGGTCTTCCTAGCTCAAATCTTGGATCAGGATCACCTGTATTTAGATTTTCTGCAGATCCTGAAACATGCTCACAAGATTTGTTAAAACAGTTGGTAACTAAATCAAGATCAAACAGCCAATCCGGACCAGAACCAGCCACACAAGGAGTGTGCTCATTGAAAGTCACATTGGCTGACTCCTCAACAATTCTAGTTCTGAGATTGTATACTCTATAAGCTTTAGCTTGAGAAGAGTATCCAATGAATGTCCATCATCTGATTTCTCAGCAAACTTGGCAATTTGATCTTTGGTATTCAAGATGGTGCAGGGACATCCAAATGACCTGAGAAAACCAATGAAAGGTTTCCTCTTGTGCCAAAGTTCATAAGGAGTCTTACCATGTGTCTTAACTACTAAAACTCTGTTTTGCACATAGCAAGCAGTATTGACTGCCTCTGCCCAGAAGGTGATAGGCAGTTTAGAGTCAGACAACATAGTTCTTGCAGCTTCAATAAGTGTCCTGTTTCTCCTCTCAGCAACTCCATTTTGCTGAGGAGTCCTGGGAGCACTATATTGTCTTGTAATACCTTTTCATCACAAATGTATCAAGGATTTGGTTCTTGAATTCAGTTCCCTGATCACATCTTATGGTTTTGACCTTGTGATCACATTGATTCTCAACTTTTAAGATGAAATTCTTCAGAATCTCAGGGGTTTCATCCTTAGTTCTAAGGAAGAAGACCCAAGTGAATCTTGTAAAATCATGTGATCACCAGACAGTAAGAGGTCCTTCCTAAACTCATTACACTGGTGGGGCCAAAGAGATCCATATGTAACAAGTGTAGGGGAGTAGTGATGGAGTTCTTTTCCTTAGGCTTGTGAGATACTTTGTGTTGCTTCCCTTTCAGGCATGCCACACAATGATCATCACTAGTAAACTCTTTCTTTGGCATTCCAGTTACCAGATCATGTTTAATTAATTTATTCATGTTCTTAAAGTTTACATGGCACATTCTTTTATGCCATAGGAAAGACTCATCACTATTTGCTTTAGATAGAAAGCATGAAACTTCTCCTGAGGGAGATGTTTCTTGCAAATCCATCTTGTACATGTTCCCTTTCCTGGGGGCTCTGAGCAGGATATGCTCATGAGGAATGACCACACCAGGTTTGAGAACAATGCACTCATGCTCAGTAAAGAGCATGTTATGACTCTGATCACAAAATTGGGATACACTCAGAAGATTGTACCCAAGCTCCTTAACAAAGTTTACCTTCTCAATGCTGAGCTTACCATTTGTGACCTTGCCCCTTCCAGAAATGTAACCACCTTCATCTCCTCCAAAAGCAACTGGTCCTCCATCAATTCTCTCAAAATTATGGAGTAGAGACCTATTGCCTGTCATGTGCCTGGAACAGCCACTGTCAATTATCCAGACATTCCTGTTGGTCTTGAGCTGTTCCTGCACAGAGAAAATGATTAGTTACATTTGGAAACCCAAGCCTTACTTGTCTTGGGCTCATTAACAGTAATAGAAGGTAATGCAACAGTAATAGATCCTATGGTTGTACTATGGGGATCTTCAGCTGTTGTGTTGATGGAGAAACCTCAGTCATTTGGTCTTTCTTAGACTTCCACACCACCTTTGGAGTCTTGGACTTGACCTTCAAAACCTTAGAAGTTTTTGGAACTTCACAAGTTTTGATGACTGATCCTTCGGAAGAATCTACAGTCACTGCAGCAGACTTTAGTGCTTCGGAAGAACTCCTTTCTTCCGAGACCAACTTTGCTTCCGAAGGTAATTTTCCATTTACCTCTTCTTTGATTTGGAGCTTCCGAAGGAAACAGACTTTCCTTCCGAAGCTTGAGACTTCTTGAGACTCTTTGAAGTCTTTGTTTTAGTCATGTGGACAGTACTTTTAGGATTGTATGGGCAATCCTTAGCAATGTGAGAAGTACTTTCACACATAACACATAACATTTTCTTCTTCAAAGAAGTCTCCCTTTGAGAGCAAGACGGCTTTGGTCACATCCCTTCTCCATCTTCATCTTGGTAGATGCTGAGACAGTTCCTTTGGGCTGTGAACTGTTCTTGGAGTTGATGGTCCAGGTGTGCAGCAGTGGTACACAGCAGCTCAGTCTTCTTCTTGCACTGAGATGATTTGAACAAGAACCATGACTCTTAGCTGAGGAGTCTTGGTGATGTCTTCAGTCCTTACTACTTTGAAACCTGCAGAGATAAAACTTGTTTTGCTTAATCAAAAGTAGCCTTGATTTCTTGAGCCTTCTTTGCTTTCCTTTTGCTCTTCCTGATCAAGTTCTTTCTCTTGGACTTGGTCATCACAGTTGATTTCTTCTCCTCAGAAGGATAGTGGCCCTTGGAAGAATCCTCTTCTTCACTCTTCTCAGAGGAATTCTTCACTATCACTTCTTCATCATCCTCACTTATAGGATCTATGAGAGGAAGCTCATCTTCACAAGTTCCACACCTAGGAGATCTTACAGACAAGATTGTGTGTGGAGGAGCTATCTCATTTGATCCCAGTCCCTGTCTATTTTGATAACAAACTTTGTTGTGCAGGGATGAGGATATCATGTTCTTGAAGGTCTCTTCTTCAAGAACACTCTTCTCTGCCTTGGCTTTGCTGATCACAAGCTCAGCCTGGCACTCAGTCAACTTAGTTGAGATCTTGGATCTGAGTTCTAAAATCTGTATGTTCATGTTTTAGTACTGAAATGGTTTTCTCCAAGTCCTCTATCTTTAACTTGTAATCATTTTCAGACTTTCTAAAATCAGATTTTAATATGTTTAATGACTCAAGATCAGATCTCATCTCTAAGTTGTAGGACCTGTATCTATTTACTTTAGCAATGCATTCAGGAGAGCAGAGATGTTCCAATACCTTGGCTTCATCATGGTCAGCCATCAGTGCTTGGTTTGGAGAAGCATCTTCCACCTGAAAGCTCCAGTCAAAGCCTCCTCTTCAACAGCAACAGCAGCATGTTGCTTTGTCTTCTCAGCCTGAGGGGCTTTGTCAGTGTAGTTTGGTCTGGGTTGTGTTTGGCCCCCATTTGCTTTAGGTGCCTTACACTCCCTAGCAAAGTGACCCATAAGGTTACAGTTGTAACACTTAACTTTGCTTTTATCCAGCCCAAACTTACCACTGGTAGCATTGCTTGGAAATCTTCTTCCTGTCCTCTTGTAGAACTTCTTGGCTCTGTGAGTGAGGAGAGCCATCTGCTGAACTATCTCCATGTATTCCAGGTCATCTGGATGGATACAGTCCAGGTCTTCAAGAGTGAAGAGATAATTCCCACAGCTTTCATCAGCAGACACAAAGGCTTGAGAAGAACTTGTCTCTTGGAATGGGCTTCCTTGAGTAAAGTTCTCCCTTGGTGTCTCCGGGAAGGTGATGAAAGGACCCTTTTGTGAGTTGTCAGGGTAGCATATGAGATGATGTTGGGGTTCTATGCTGTCCCTTTCAACCACATGAAGGGCTGAACCCATTTGATTGTTGGAGTTGCCAGATGAACCTTGCATGTTCATCTCCATCTGGTATCCACTGAGAATCCCATACAACTCTGTAAGAGTAAGAGTCTTAAGGTTCTCAGTCCTCTTGATCACCACACAATAGTGTGTCCATTGCCTAGGAAGTGAGGACATGAACTTCCTTACAATGTCCCTGTTCTCAAGAGGAACTCCTCCATCCACTAGGGTATCCACAATCTCAACATACCTGAAGTATTGTTGGGTCATGGTTTCACCTGCTTTGAAGGTGAAATTCTCAAACTGCTGCTTCAGAAGATCTTTCTTGTTCTCCTTGGCTTCAGAGGAGCCTTCATACATCAGCTTCAGTGCATCCCACAGCTGTTTGGCTGTCTTGCACTTCTTAAAACCTCTGTATACAGAGTTTGGGAGAGCAGTCTGAAGAGCAGTCATGGCCTTCCTGTCAATCTCTACTCTTTTTCTATCTTCATCTGAGTAGTTGGCCACATCTTTAGGAATCATACCAGCACCAGTAGCAGAGGGGGTGCTGGGTATGAAAGGTCCATTCTCAACAGATTCCCACATTCTTGAATCAAGAGACCTGATGAAGCCTTCCATCCTCATGCACCAGGTGTCAAAATCATCAAGAGTGATCAGTGGGGATTTGTTCATGGTTCCAGTCTCCATATCAGTCTTTGAGATGAAGCCATTTGAAGAGTTTAGTTTTTGTGTGTGTGAGGGATCTTAAGATGGTTAGATCTTATATCAAGAGCCTGGAAAGCTCTGATACCAATTGCAGGACCGTTTAAGGGCTTTAACACAATTACAACACAACAACACAATGAGGAGACTAACTAAACTTTAATCAAACAGTGAACTGGGTTAACCAAGGTGATACAAAGAACACAAGTAAAGCAAGAGACAGAACAAGAGAGTATGGGTTTCAAGGAGGCAGTATATTGCTTTCTCAAGTTCTTTTACAAGTGTTACAAAGCATAAAGAAAGATACAAGAACTTGAAATACTTATACTACAACCTACAGCCGGCTATACTTTGAAAGCCAGCTGGATACAATTGACTAGACACTAACAAAATCAATTGTAGGATCAAAAGGCATATCTGCCTTTTGACCTTGTGACTATGACATGCCATAGCTCACATCCTTATACATTACAAAAAGGATAAAGTACATAAAGTGGAAAGTTACAGACTCAAGACCTCAATGTACAGTTACCAAAAGCAAGGCCCTTTTCACCAACTCATGTAAGTTGGTGACTTTACAGAGATGCAGCGGAAAAGGTGCTTTATGGAACAGTACATCAGATAAAGCATGTGTACTAAAAGTCTTCGGAAGAAATCTGTCTTCATAGGTTGAAGCTTTGGAAGACTTTGTCTCTGAAGCTTCGGAAGACTTCATGTTTGGCTTCGGAAGATATTGGTCTTGGCTTCGGAAGATTTTACACTTAGAGTATTTTCTAATGCATTGTGTAAAACTTCCGAAGCATTCTTCACTTCAGTACTTAGTGCATGTTGCTGAGACACTTAGGATGTTTTGGGTTGCATCAGACTTAAGGAATCCTTACAGGTCTGTCTGACACTCCGCTGCAAATCTCTGATATACTGCATGGCGTTTTCTCAAAAGCCATGTAGTTGACCATACTTTAATCTACTGTTTACCTTTTTATGTTAAGTACAGTTGTCATCTTTAGTTGGTGACAAAAGGTAAGTCATGGACATGTCATGACTACCATATCTTAGATAATATTTTATCTAAGATACCTTAACTATAGCATTGTAGTATATGCTTTAGTCGTAGGTTTCCAGCTGGTATCAAGTATAACCGGCTGTAGGATCTAGTATATATAGTTTCTCTTTGTAACTCTTGTTTCATGCTTGTAAGTGTCTTGTAATCTTGAGTTGAGAAGTAATATATACAAGTACCTTAAAAATACTTCTGTTTGTTCCTTGATTACTTATTATATTATTATCAACTCTTGTTAAAGGCATTGCTTCATCTTATTTGAGTGTTATTATAAGTGAGTTTGAGAGAATCATAAGTGTTAAGTGACAAAACACGATCCTGCAAGTTCCATGTGCTATGAGCAATCGTCTCCCATTCGTCCGCCCTGATGATTCCGCCGTCGGTCGGGGTGTGACAGATTGGTATCAGAGCCATGGTTATAGGGATTTAGGTTATTAGAAATGGAATGACCTAGACTATAACTAAGTACCCTCACATGAGTCCTCTCATGTATTTCATATGCTTAGATAGGGTTTTATATGCCTTATGTGTTTATGCTTATACCTTGAATCTTATCAATGCACACACGTATCTTAAATCATATTCTAAGGCCTTATGTGCCTAAATCAAATGGTTTTCAAAATGAGCTTTGAATCGTTATTCGTGATTTTCAAGTCTCGTAAAAGTTTGTGTCCTACAACTTGAAACATGTAATGCTGGAAGAGCGTGATGCCTGTATCTCGAGGAGTTCTGTCTAGGCAAGGTATTCATATAAATCCAATCAACCGATGGATCCGTTTACCTTACCTGGGAACCCTTGGGGTGAGTGTCCGCTTATAGGTACGCATGTCTCCATTAAGGTTGTAGTTGACCTAATACTTTGATAAGTCAACGTAATGCTTTGGTTTGTAACCGAACGTTACACTCGAAACACCTTGTTATTTTAAATCGCCTTATCTTTGATCTTGTCTTTTTGAATCTTAAAAATCATTACCCAATTCTCGTAAAGACTTTTAATAATCTTTCCGAATGCCTTCCCCTCAAAACCGCACTTATCCAGAAAACATATTACAATGATGCTCTTCTTCTAAATTGAATCTTTAATCTTAACAAAAACAATTCGCGTATAAACGTTAAACTAATGAAACTTTGAAAACCTCAACGAAATAGTAAACAAGAACTGATCATCTAAAAACCTTGTTAAATTTATTTGCTTGAGAAGCTCTTATGAAATTTATAACCCATCAACTTATTTCACATGTTCGTTAAGTCGAGTTACGTATCGATCTAAAACTTGGTGTTGTATTCGTGATAAAACCTTCCTAGTCGTCTTGAACCATCTGGAATATAAAAGTTTATGAATTAAAATTCTAAACTAATTGTACCATTTGCCAAGAAACACATAAAATCATGAATCATGAAATTGAACAAACTTAAGCATAACAAAACATCATAATTAAATTTGTTGAATTTAAACGCCTCCAAGAGTTCCCTTGTGAACGTGAAATGAAATCCAAGTCTTCTCGTCTCCTTGAAATTAGCCCCTTGTGATTAAATTTCAGGACGAAATTTTTTAAAGTAGGGGAGACTGTAACATCCGCCATTTTTCCAAGTTAAAACCCAAACCCGAACCCATTTTAAGCTTCCATGATTAATTTATTTAATAAATGGATCAAATACATTAAATACATAATCAACTTATTGATTGATAAATAAAATTTTCATAAATTTATAAAGTTTATTAATCATGTTACCACAAATAAATAAATGGAAAAGACTTATTAAAACTTATAAAGTTATAAAATGAATTTTAATAAACTTATAAAGTTTTATTAGTAATTATGAATTTTAAATACTGAAAATAAATAATCAAATTATAAAGTTTATAAGTTTTATAAAAGTTATAAAGATTAACAAATAAATAATTTGATTGATTATTCAAATTGGTTTTATAAAGTCTATAAATATTTATAAAAAAAAGTTGTTAAAATTAGAGTCTTCAAGAATTTAAATTTTAAATTATAATTATTCTTTTATTTTTTTAAATTATTTAATTTTATATTTATTTTAAATTCCAATCATAACCCCTTTTAAAAGACTTATAAATCACCATTAACACCATTCATAACCTCCTCCTAACCTCAAGTATAAAAGCAAGGCTTAGGCCTCACTTTTCATTTGCTCATTTCTAAAAATCTCACTCTCATATCTTTCTTTCACCTATTGGTTATGATCAATATAAAGAATTTTATTTTACAAGAGATTTCAAGAATTCCTAATACTAAGGTAATCTTTTATTGCTTTATATTATACATTTTAATCATCCTAACATCTAATTATTTTCATGACTTTATGTTCTTACTATTATTCTTTCTTCTACCAAATCTCTATTTATTTTAATAATTATCATTTGATCATTAAAATTTTAATAATCACTAATCTTATAACAATCACTAACATTCCTAAATCAAGCTAACAATACACTAACATAAAGAAAGAATCCCGTTTGCATATGGACGGCTATGCCGCCGCATTCGGTTATTCCACAAGATTATTGTTCTAAATGATGGCTATGCCAAAGTCTTAGAATATTTTTATAACTCAAATGAAGACTAATATACCATATATTGACATAATAAATTGTTCTAACCCGTTTCATGTATTAACAATTTTAAAAGTGCACATAAGTGCCTTACTACAATTCTGGCAGAATATAATCTTAATTCAATCGACCAGAACTTGATCATAACAAACTAAATTTGGGTAAAAACAGACTCCAATGTTAAGTTTATTGAATTAACTTTTTAACGACAGTTTATACGCCTTCAAACTCAATCGGACGACTCAACAATAGCCTTCACAAGATAAGTGCGCATTTCAGCACCTTCTGTCTTGTGCTGCTTGTTTGACCTATTTAAAGATCTTTTCATAAAAATGTTTCTGAATGAAAGTTGTGCGGAAGACTTTGAACTAGTCAAGTATAAATTTTTATAATTTTATGAAACCGTTTGCTATTTTTAAAACCTGTTCAAACTCATACCAAACATTCTGTCCAGAATCTAGAATTGATGCAATAATCCTTTTTCAATCTACCTTTCGCTTTTTAGCATTCTCTAAACGTTCTAACTTCTTGTAATGAATTCCAACCTCAAGTATTTTTATTTTATCATTTAGGACATCATATTTAACTCTTGACATCCAAGTTTTCTTATGTACTCTATAACCATCACTATACTTGTGAGTTTCCCATGTGAGTTCTTCATGCCCCTTTTACTTTATTTCACACCTTTTGGGGTGAAACATGTTAACTTTATCAACTTATATTTGTAAACATCTTGATACTTGTAAATGCACATGCAATTCATCTTTACCTTTTTGACATGGTTATTTGTGTTATTGTAAGTCTTATATGAGATACATATTTTGTTTACAATCATTAACTATTGCTAGCCTGGCGACGTCTTAGATCTTTGGGCCTGACAAGCCTATTTGGTGCTAAAGTTGATGTATTGCTGACTCCTGATGACGTATGCTTGTTCATCGTGGGAACCAAATACACTTAGCCAATCTTATATACTTGTAATCAAGTCGAGGTTTGGTTGTAATTGTATGTGTTCTATAAGCTTGCTAACTTGTAACCATGGACATGAATTGCTACTTGTAACCCTTTTATATATATACATATATGCGTGTGTTTAAACCATGGGAACTCACCAACTTTAAAAGTTGACCCTTTATTTTTAACATGTTTCAGGTTTGATACTTGAAGACCTCTTCGTGCTCATATAGGACTTGGACCTAGACTAATTGAAAGACTTATGTTATTGGTTGTATCTTGATTGTTATGTTATTATTTTATTTGTCTTGTAATGTTTAATGAATAATGACATTTAATATTATTTCAACTTAATTAGTTCCATGTGCTATGAGCAATCGTCTCCCATTCGTCCGCCTTGATGATTCTGCCGTCGGTTGGGGGGTGACACCCCATGTATAAACGACTAGTTAGACGTGTTTAATTACCCAGTTTGATTCAAGGTTTATCAAGAACAATAGATGAACAAGTCGCGGCCTAATGTTTTGATTTGCTGAGCAATCTTCAAAGATAATCGAATTGAACTGGTGAACAGCTTTGAACGATGATCTGGAAGCAAAGCCCTATGTGAATTTTAGTTGAAATCAATCGGAGGTTGGGTTTCGACTGATTGCAAGTCACGGTTGGTGAAGGGAATCGAGCAGGGTGTTGGTGTGAGTTTCAGGTGAAATTGAGTGTTGTTTTCGATTAAAGGTTGATAGATGACCGTTTATGCCGAGTTAATTCGATTATTATTGAGGTTTAATGATTGAACGGCTCTAGAATTAAAGGTTTCGGTTATGAACTTGTTTAAACTTAGTAACCAGTGTTTTAAATCCAATTTAAGTGGTTAATCATGTTCGAATCGTATACACGAAAGGTTTGGAACGGTTTGGGTGTTGATATCGGGTGTTTTTCGTGGTTTTGGGACTCGCCGGAGTGTTTGGCCGACGGTGGCCGGCGTGGGTCGCCGGAAATACGGGGGTTGGGCGGGGTTTTGGTTTAAGTTTAATGAATTTATAGTTTTGGTCCCTCAACTTTCAATCTTTATTACTTTATGTTAAAACTTCTATTGAAAGTTTATTAATTGGCAAAAGCAACCCCCCAAACTTAGTTAGATTTTGTGTTTTAAACGTTATTTAGTTTTAATAACCCTTATAAGTTATTGTTATAAGTAATCTTACTATTACTAATATTATTATCATTATTTTTTAACATAAGCTTGGTTATTATTATCGTTATAATTATTATTATTATTAATCTTACTAATATTATTATTATTGGTATTATTGTTATTAGTATTATTATTATTATTATTATTATTTTATTATTATTATTATTATTATTATTATTATTAGTTTTATTATTATTTTTATTATTATTGTTATTATGATTATTATTGTACAATTTAATACTTTAATTACTAACTTTCATAATTTAAAATTTAATGCCAACAAAGAAAATAAACATAGATAAACTCATAAGTTTCATGTATGGCAATAAAGGCCCTTACAAGAATTAACAATGCAAACTTATAAATAACCCTAAAATACATGATGTTACATCATAGGTACAAGTCTCACTCTGAGCAAAATGCTTCGAGTTGAGCCAATAGGTTTTCTCAGTAATAGGTCTCCTCCTGAGGGGGTTGGGGGTGCAGTCCCAACTGAGAAACGGATAGGTGGGCCTGATTAAGATAACATCTATCCTCCGAAGCAGGGTCGCACATTTTCCGTTCAAAAAAAATATTGTTTAGTTATCCGTCATAGTATTCATTTATAATACTCGCCCTTTGTTACAATACCAAGTAATGTATAGTTTCGTACATAGTAAAATTTTCGGTTATGTATAGTTTTCAGAAAAACAAAGTACTCGGATATAGCAAAGTATTAATCATGGTAAATTTCTCGGATATAGTAGATTATTCAGCCTTATTTAAGTAAGGAACTGAAGTAATCATAGTAAAGAAAGTTAAAGTATAATAAAGTGTTAAAGAAGATCATACACAAAGTAGCTAAAGAGATAAAAAGAATCATAGTTAAAGAAGTTTAAGTAGCTAAAGAGATAATAGTAATCACAATTCAAGCGGTTAAAGATCTAAAGAAGATTACAGATAAAGAAAACTAAAACTAACACATGAAATGATAAAGCATTTAAATACTAATTCAAGAACACGTACCCCGCTAAAGCACAACTTCAAAACGTAAAAGTATGCTAAAGAAGTCTTACAAGCATAAAGGTCTTCATGTGTTTTCTCAACATTGGAGTCATGCATAATGGCAAAGGACAAAAAGTCTTGCATTCGTTGCAAGCGACAAGAGTCTTGCATAATACCATGCGACATGAGTCTTGTGTATTGATAAACGAGAGTAAATCTTGTGTATCACACAATCAATGGCTAAAAAGTTTTTGTATGAGTACATGCTCATGATAAATTTAAATATAAAGTAAAGATAAAGAATAACTAAAGTACAGTTAAAGAATTAACACAGTAAAATCTAAAAAAGTTTAAGATAAGCGTAAGCACACAGATAAAGTATGGTAAAGTATAAAGTACATATACTTGATAATGCATGATGTGAACGATAAAGTTAATGCATAGCTATAGTATGATAAAGAAAAATTGATAAAGTTAAATTTTTAATAAAGTAGTTTGCTAAAGTAAAGCTAAAACTCAGTCAATAATGTTGATTTTTGTATGCATATTGATTTATGAATGATTTTGCATGATGGTTGTTATGAAAAATGCAAATTTTATTTTAACATGAAATATAATCATTTGTATCAATTTATGTTTATGAACTTCCGTTTGTGTTTCTTTATGTTCATATATATTCGTTTGTGTTCGGTAAGTGTTTATGAACATGTTTATTTCCTTAATAAACAAACATAAATAAGAAATCGTGTTTGGTAAGCATTCGTAAACAGTTTTATGAATAGGTTCATATCCTAATGTACAAACACTAATAAGACCTTATTTGTGTTCTTCCAATTTGTTTCCAACCCCAATGAGGTTGTTTGAAAACAGGCCTTACAAACATATTCTTTTTTGATATGTTTATTATATACTGAAAGTTGCTTCGAAATCACTCAATTAATGAAAGTTACATAAATTTGATTGTTTGAAATAAATAATACATTATACAACAAAATGATCTTCAGTGTTAAGTTCCTTATGGCGATATTTTATAAGTTAGTTACTAATGATATGGTTTTTTTTAATGATGTAACTACCAACTAATAGTTACGATGGTTATAGCATCAACTATTATGATGTTTCATGAATGATTGTGATGACTTATTGCATCATTTAAACCCATATATATAAATTGAATTTGATCAGATTTTTGTATAAAACCAAAACAAATTTCATACTCATTCTTGACCTTTATCTACTAAGTATCTGATTAAATATTGACGAGTTCAAAGGAATAATTCAATATGAAAGTGTTACGTGATTTTTTTAAAAGATATCCAAGTTTTCACACAAATCCTACAATGATTAAAATTATTCAATTCATTATGAGGAGTAGAGAATGATTTCATTACATGACAAGCAAATTCGGTAAATTAGATCAACTTGAAGTGCAAAACTTCAGAAGATGACAGAAGAAGATGCATTTTCTTTTACACACTAAAAGTTGCATGTGTTCTAAGTAACATGCCATAATTCATTAGGTTATGTTATGGCAACAGTTTAACCGGTATGTTTGACCACTTGTTTGATGTTTATCACAACACTAAATCAAAAGTACATTATGATTCTCTTGAATCATAATATATAGTTAAGGATGCTTCTAATATGAATTTTACTTTAATAATTTTCACCTATAATATGACTGATATAAGGCTTGTTATGGAGCAGTATAATAAATCATTATGTATTCAGTGTAGTTTCCCCAACACAATATAAAAATGGATGATTAGATTTCTCTTTCAAATGTTTTTAACAAACTGTCTCTTTCTTGAAAATATTTTAACATATAGTGAAACATAAGAAGGGCTTGACTTTAGGGTAGATTGGAAGGCACAAACGGTTTAAGAGTGCTTAAGGGTTTAAGAAGGTCAAAAAACCAAGGATAAAAATGTAGCTACATCTTTATGGTAGTAAAGGACAAGTACACCAAAAGGATACAAGTTTGCGAATAATAAAGCTTTGATGGTAATCTGATCGATATAAGACTATGAGCAAGATGATGGTGATAGGTAAAGACGGTGTTCAAACATGGTTTTTTTCTTTCTTCAATGGTGGGGCACTCTAAGTCGTGTGTTGATGTTGCTAGTTATGAATGAGGAATATGATAGAGTAACTTTATTTTATCAATATAAATGTATATAAGTGTTTTAAAACACATTTGGATTATTTAAATTTACAATAAATTCTTTATTATATGGATAGTTTGATCATTTCATAGAAAGTTATCAGAAAAACTGAATGATATTAAGTACCTATTGTTGAGTAGGAGAAGAAAAAAAGGTAAAATTAAAACTATTAAAGGAAAAATGTTGTTTTTTTAGTCAAAGCACAAGAGTAAATGGGAAGTTTACTATAGAATAATTTTACAGTAACAATTTTCCAAAATATAACCCTAAGCAACTCATGATCCTCATAAAGATGCACATGATGTTCACATGCATAGCCAATTTTGTTGCACATTGAGGTCTTAAGAAAGTCACCCGCTAGGAGTGGGAAAGTGATAAGTTTTATCACGACACAAACACAACGAAGATAAAGACTATTATATAACACTAACCAACTCATCTTTATTAACCATTAAAAAAAACCAAAGGATTCGGCTTAAATGATGCCTTTTCACAATTAATCTCTTTTTAATTGTTTTTATTCATTCTCTCTTGTTCCGACTAATACACTTATGGTTTTTCTAAATGCATATTACCCCTTTTTTCTATTTACATACTACTACTCTATGTATTAATTATATGTTTGACCATAACAAACCAATTGTTGTTGTAGTACTCTTAAAGTGATGAAAGACCTTAATTAGAGTGAGGGGAATATTAATTGCAACATTTTAAAAAAAAATTAACATCAAATGCACGACCCTAAAATAGGATAAGTATTATCTTAATCGGACTCATATATTCGTTTTTCAATTGCGACCGCACCCCAAACTCCCTCATGAGGAAACCCATAACTAGAAAACCCCTAACCCAACCCTAAATATTTTTACTTAGAATGTGACTTGAACGCATAAACTCCTCATATTTATATGTTTTTTGGGTAGTTTATTTTAACCACTTAAGCTAAAAATCAACAACATTTTAATTAAGGTGTTAAATGCATCACTTAAAACCAGACCCTTTTGAGTTTTTAAGTTATTATTTGATTTTTTTTATTTTTAAATTATTAATAATATAAATTCCTTTAATGATATTTATAAAATTTAATAGATCCATAGTAATTAATACGGCGATTATATTTGGATCCAAAATCTATTATTTTTTTATCACTAATTTAGCCAATTATATAAGTGAATAAAAAATAAATAAATGTGCGTGTTACTGTTTCAACATCGAAATAGGAAATGAAAGTGTTTTATCTTGTATGCTCTTTAGTAACATAAATTTTACGTTTATTTTTGTAAATGTTATTGCGTTATATATCTATCCTCGTAAAATTTCAGTAGAACTGAACTGATGTTTACAGGCAATCACGAAAGCAAAATTTACTCGCTATTTTATTTTTTTTCTAATTTACTATTTTTTTATTTTATCATACATCACCAATAATCGTGTGTGTTTTCTTCAAACAATAATATAATAATATAACATATCACTAATGAGGTAAAGTTGAATATAAAAAACATGGATTAAAGAATTTAAATAATGGGATTAAAAAGTTAATAAAAAAAGTTGTAAGCAAATATTTTTAAAACTAAGTTAAAATAAAATTGTTTAAAAAATATGTATTAAGTCAATTTAATATAATGAAATTTAAAATTTAACTTCTTAAGTGTTAAATTGAAATACTTTTTTACGCCCCTTTATAGTTTTCAAATCTTTGACAAGTTTTAAAAGTTAATTATATTAATTAAATATTAATAATGCTTATAGTGGCTTTTAATACTTGGGTTATAATTAATGAAAGAGTAGAAAGTTTGTAATGCTTCTTTAATAATTAATAAATGATTAACATAGTTTTAATAACTGGTACTATAGAGTAGTGTACAAATAACAACACTTATATATTTATTATTTTTTTGAACGATTAATTTAATCACTAACGAGACACTTGCCTACCTAATCATATTCATTACTCAAGTACACAACTCAAGACCACCCTAAAAGGAAAATTCACCGTAGGTGAGAGAAAACCACTAGCCCAACTTGAAACTTGCTTTTTTGTTATAGTATTTGAACCTAATACATTTTTCCATTTTAATAAAGTCTCGAGGTGTTTCACCTAAATCATTTAGGTTAAAAATCATTGGTATTTATATTTATATGTAGATAAGGAATCACATGTAAATGATTAGAGAATTATGTTAACGAATTTAGTTCAGGAATCACATGCAAATGATAAGAGAATAAAAGAAATGATAATAATAGTTACAAAGTAATGAAGAAAGTTGGTAGAAATGAAGAGTTGAATTTTCCATCTTTTTTACATAAAGAAGGTAATGGAAGGCAAATGGTAGGAGGTAAACCACCACCGCAGGAAGGGGAGAGAAGTAGAAGCTTAACAATGGTAACTACATTTTTTGTTTCTAATCTTCCTCATGCCATTTCAAGCTTAACAGTATGGAAGCACTTTCAAGACCTAGAAATATCAAGGACGCGTTTGTTCCAAGGAAACCGGATCATAGCAACAAGCCGTTTGCTTTTGTCCGTTTTGCCATAGTGAAAACAATCAAGAGTTTGAATAGAAACTAAGTGGTGTCGGTATGAAGGAAAGAGGATGGATGTTAATGTAGCTAGGCATGATCGTCTTGTCGCAACGCGGGTGGTAAGTGAGCAAAGGAGAGATACCCCGAAACAATGTATTATTATGGAGCAGTGAGAAGTCAATATGCCTCGTTTAAAGAAGCGGTTCTGGGAGACTCAACAAAGGCTCAAAGAATACCTATGATTTTAATCAAGTGTAAACTAACTCCTTTAAGGCATGGAGGCCGGTTTCTCTAATAGGTGAAGCAAAACATATTAGTGTGCTTGAGAATATGACAAAGAACTTTGAATCTATTGGCATTCCAAAAATGGGGATAAATTATTACTTGGGTAGTTTAAGGACGTTGGTTGTTTTCCCAGGGTCAAAATTTGCAAAAAAAAAAAAACAAAAAATAAAAAAAAAAAAATTCTTGGTGTAAAAGATTCATGGCGAATGTGGTTTTTGGCTCTTCACCTCTAGGAGGGTCAAGAGGTGAAGCAGCAACGTATTTGCATGTAGGGATGAGCTCGGTACCGTAACTGTACCGAACCGGTACCGGTACCGAAAGTACCCGGTCCCGAATTTTATAAAAAACGAGTACCGGTACCGGTACCGATTTTGGTATATGGGTACAGGTATCGGTACCGGTACGTTACCGGTATTTCGGTACTCAATACCTCTTTGGTACATGTTACATCTACAACATTATTATTTAGGTTTGTTGCATGAATCATGTTTAGTTACGGTACCTAGTACCTGTTTTTGTATCCGTTACCCAATACATGTTTGGTACCCAATACCTCTAAAAGTTTAAAATAACTAAACAAAAATAAAATATCAAAAAATGATCCATATGTCCAACAAAAATAGTACATAGATTTGACCATGCATTCTGAATATAAAAAATTCCACACATGCTTACTACTTATCAATTGTGAAACAACATTGACAAAAAATAGTAAATTGTTTTTTCTTCATGGTGATGAGTTTCACCCCAAAATAATAAACACCAATTCAATCAATACCAATACCAAAAGTTTCAAACTACCAAAGAAAGTTAATCTTCGATTTGATCACTATGTTGTTCCTCTTTTTCAAAATAGGCTATTCGTATTTAGGTACTATCGAGTACCATACGGGACTTTTGGGTAAAGTACCGGTACCGGTACCGGCGAGTACCGATCCTGAAATATAAGAAAATCAAGTACCGGTACCGGTACCTTATGCATATTTTCGGTACCAGCTGGGTACCGGTGTCGGTACGATACGGGTACCGGTACGGGTACTGGGCACCAAATGCTCATCCCTATTTGCATGGCTTGTGATTTGTGGCCTCCCCCACATTTTTGGGATGCTAACATAGTGGAGAAAATCGGGTCCATGCACGGTAAATTGGGGATGGCCATGGATGTGCCTACATGGGACAACCAATCGGTGGCTAAATGTTGTCTGATTATAGAATTTGGGGAAAAGATTAGAGAAAAATAATTAATATCATGGAAATGAAAATTGATTCTATGGGTCTCGAAGGAAGATTCTAACTGGACGCCAAACTTTCTACCTATGATGATTGAGTCGTCGGATGAGTATGAAAGTGAAGATTTAGAAGGAACAATGAAGAAGAGGTAGAAGGTGAGCAACTACAATGGTAGTTGAGTGTTAATGTAGGAAAATATGGATGCTTATGGATGTGATTCAAGCAACAATCCATGCCCCACGGTAAATGCCACCGACATGTGTTCCGGTGATACACACCAAGTCGTAGATGGATAACCAACGCAAGATCATATGGGAGATGAATCGATCAGGGTTAATGATCGTTGTTCGAATGAAAATGGATATCATGTGCTGCCTTACATGGGAAATGTTAGTCGATGCAATGAGGAGAAAGGGCACGTGGATAACAATGGGGTCTTCAGTTCCAATGTTCCAGATTTGGGCAACATAACGGGGCACCCTCCGTTGGACTTGGAAGGGGATAGGCCTATAAATAATATGGAGTGCCCTTATTTTGAAGTATTGAATTAGCCTAGGTCGAAAATGAGCCCATGGAAGATGTGGGTTGTTTTGAAGGTGTTGCCCCATCATCGAGCCCCTCTTAAGACCTAAACAAATCAGTGGAGAACTCTTCCCCCATGGCTTAGTTTCACTTAACAAAAGAAAACACTTTCTTTTCCTTTCTTTTCTCTTCTCTCCTTTTCTTTACTTTTCTTTTTTTTTTTTTCTCTCATTTTTTCCATTTTGAAAGGATTGAATTTAGCCTTCGTTTTCCTTACATTTCCTTCCACTTACTTTCTTTTTCCTCTTCAAGTAAACTCGGGAACACAAATTTCTAACGATCCTTCCATTTCCTTCCATTAAAAAAACTCTGGAACACAACTATTTTTTCTTTCCTTCCACTTCCTTTATTTTCTCTCCTTAAATATAACTCGGGAACACAACGTTAAAGTCTTGAAAAATACTATCAGAAGAGGAGGTGCTTCTAGATCATCTAAAACGATGTTCTCTCAGTCCCTAGAGATTAAGGACTCTATTTGGAGGGGTAGATCGTTCCATTCAAGGAAATCAAAAGGCCTAATCTGATCTATCTCCGTCGGTCGCCACATCTGTGCCCTCACATTCATCGAGGTCAAGTGGTAGTAACACTATAAAAGTCGAGGTTCAGGAAACATGCAATCTTGGGGAGGAACTTGGTTAAGAGCTCACGGGAAACACTTATCAGATTCGTAATTTGGTTGTATGGGGTGGAGCTAAAGAGGTTGCCAAATGAATTGGCTATCACCTAACATCCGAGGCATCAGAGGTGTGAGGGGAGAGCTCATAAAAGCCATGGGTCCAAGAGATGAAAAGGGAACACAATGTTAACTTTATTGCAATTCAAGAAATCACAGATACAAGAGGCGGCCTCTATATCCATTCTCGATTAGCGCCCGATAAGTTTGATTGGTTGTCTTAATAAAATCATCTAAAAAATTGTAACAAACAGGTTGAGGTCAATTATCCACCTAGTGATTAGCCCTAAACAAACAACTTTTGTTGTGGGGAGAAATATTTGTAGGGTCCCTTAATTGTTTGGAGAGATCTTGGCCTGGTTGAAAACCACAAAACTTTGAAAAGGCGTACGACTCAGTTAATTGGTGACTCCTTGATTGAGTCTTGTTCCGGATGGGTATCCTAGACATTTGGAGGACTTGGATTAAAAACTTGTTATGGTTGGCCAGAGCATTAATCCTCATTAATGGGTCGCTAACTCAGGAGTTTTCATTCTTAAGAGGATTTTGTCAACGAGATCCTATAGCCCCATTTCTATTTATTATGACGATGGAGTCACTACACGTCTCTCTCAAGGAAGCCTTTAAGAAAGGTTGGTTTCATGGTATAAGGCTACCTAATAGCATGCAGGTATCACATATGCTATATGTTGACGATGCTTTAATTCTAGGGGAATGGTCCATAACCAACTTTAAGAACCTGGCTAGGTTAGTCCGTTGCTTTCAATTATCTTCTAGATTATAGATAAACTTTGAGAAAAGTAAGCTCTTCGGAGTTAAGATTAACAATAATGAACATGTCTTAATTACGAATATCCTCTGTTGTCTTAAAGGCTCCTTCCCGTTCACTCATTTGGGAGTGTCAATTGGTGCGAATATGAATCGGGCTACAAACTGCTCTCTACTTTTGATTAAATTTAAATCAAAATTATCATTCTGGAAGCGCAACACCCTCTCGTTTGGGGGTAGGCTTACAATTGGGTAAATCTGTACTTGGTGGCATCCCCTTGAATTTGCTTGTCTATCTTCAAAGCCCCTATGCAGGTAATTAAGGAATAAAAAGAAAAAGGAGAAAACTTTGTGGGTAAGTCCGAAGAAATAACGTTGGTTGCTTGGGATAAGACACTGGCTCCAAAGGCTATGGGCGGTTTGGTCATCTCAAGTTTGTGTGATGTTAACATAGCTTTCCTTGCTAAATTTAGAGGGAAATTAAAGTCTGACAGAGTTACTACTACTACATCAAATGACTCACGGTTTGATTATTTGTGAAAGAGGGTTCCTAGTGGATCATAGGAGTATGTACAACTGCAACAGCTAGAAGACCGACTTTGTTGTACAAGGCTTGGATTAAGTGTAGACACTTGGTCATAGATGGGAGGAAATTTGGGCCAATTCTCAGTCAAAGCTCTTAGAAACTTGATAGAGTCTAATAGACCCCCCGTTGATCTCGATCCTATAGAATGGCTAGCGTGGATCCCTCTCCGGATTAACTGTTTCATACGGAGAGCAAGACTAAATAGTGTGACGACTAAAGATGGGTTGTGACGTAAGGGAGTTCCTAATGCTCGCAACTAATGATCCTAGTGCTTCGGTAGTGAAGAATCAGGTGAGCACCTACTTTCAATGCCCTTTTGCATCTCGTATAAGGACAAGAATCACATATTGTGTCGAGTGCCATGAAAAGCTAACGATAGATCGGTTAGAAGCATATTGCCAGGATTACTCAATATGTCTGTCACTAAAACCGTAAACAAGCAACATACTCTATAGTTTCAGCAACCTTATGGTTTATATGGAAAGCCTAGAATGACATTATCTTCAATTCCTTCCCGATATCGGTATGCTAAGCGGTGGATGAAATAATGTATAACTCTTTGTTATGGGTAAAAAATAGGAGAGGTCCAAAGCAGTTAGATTGGCAAAAATGATGCTTATTGATTTTATGTAATTTACTACTTTCTTTTGTATTACTCTAGGCTTTAGCATCGTGCAAACGGTTCGTTTAATATATATGGACGTTAAAAAAAAAAGAATTGAAGAGTTAATAAATAAGTAAGAGAAAATATTAATTTCAATTCTAGAAATGTATAGTGAGAAATAAATATTAAGAGATGGATTTTCATTTTGAAAATCCTTAAACTTAAGCTCAACCATTTTCAATGAACCTGCTTATTAAACAGATCGTGCTTGGGATTGACTTAAAAAGCCAATTATATTTAGCTAAACCAGACATTATTATTTTCATATTTGTCTATGTCAGGAATCATTGATCGTGACCCCTACCTTTTAAGTAAAAACATGCTCTTTCTCAAATTTTCGGGTACTTTTCCTAGAGGTCTGCTATGAGTACCCTTAGTACTTTGGACCTTGGTAACATCCAACTTTGGTTGTTTCGTACCCACAATGCTGTCTCGTACGTCCAAAAACTCAAGTTAAATGTGGGCGTCAAGTTATAGGTACGGCATTGAAGATACCTATCAATGTGTAGAACTAACTTTACTAGCTAGTCGTTGAGTTATATTTGTTTGATTGCAAGTTTTTTTTCATTTTAGTCGGGAGTTACATATGATTGCATGCTTAAGATCCAATTTGTGGATACATGAGTAGAAAGCATCCTCACTCATTACAATACTTTCCCCTGACTTTTTAGTCCTGAACGATCTTGACCCAAAACATTTTGTCC